>JAHPZR010032923.1:7500-17500 GCA_019787425.1 Platygyra sinensis | reverse complement strand
ACTTTACCATGCAGGTCCAAAGTCCCTTGCCTCACCGCTAAAACTTTAGTGCCAAATATGGGCAACCGCTTATTGTGCATGTGACCATGTAGAACGATCTTCGCTTTGTGTTGAAATGGCCTTTCTTCGGTTCCGACCTGAAGTTTTCCATCATCAACAACGAGAATCTTTTCAGCATTCAGAGTGAGGTCCTTGTCATCAAAAATTAACTCTCCACTAATGATTAAAATAGAGAAAACCGGAGTATGCATATCAAGAAGAATCGTTTGTCCTTTCGGAATCACAACGAAGTCTCCTTTCCCAGGCGGGCTCTTGTAACCCCAGGTGAACGGCGACGACCACACATCGATGTACTGGAAATCCGCGAGTTCCTGGGTCGCAATACCTCGGTTACCAACCTCCAACCGTATCTTAGTTTGTACCGTGCCTATCCGCGGTCCTGTTGTACAGTGGATTTCGGTTTGAGAGAAGGAAGTTACCTTACAAGAGACTCCAGCGATCGTCACCTTGTTGTCGTCCTCGTTTGAACTGAATCCTAGTAAGAAGACAAAAACATTGTTGTGGAATTAAGGCAAGATCTTCATAGAAGTTGCCACGTCATTTGTCTTGAACTTAAGCGAATTAGTTATTTATTTAAATGAATCCAAAACTACGGCAGGAAAATGAAACCACCAAGGTGTACTGCTAACAAGTAGACCACTTCCGCTGCCGTCTTCACTTACCATTTCCTTTTATGGTGAGTTGTACTCTACCTCCTGTTCCACCGCGTGACGGACTTACTGAAGTAATACGTGACGTAAGAGATTCTCGATACGTGAACAACCCTGGCCTGGATAAAGTCACTTCATCTCTTCCCACCACGCTCATTGAACAAGCAATATCAGGGTTTCCTGTCTGTACGGTATAAGCAGGAACTTCGCAGTAAATCTCGTTTAATGAACTGTTAATGGTGGCACAAACAACATCACATATCTTTACAGTGGTGGACGAATCAAACCCGTATCCTTTAACGGACACAACTCTCCCTCCTCCAAGCCCACAGTCATTGGGTGAGACACTGGAGAGAGATATTTGGTAGGCAAATGTCACGGCTTTAGATGTAGGGTAAGCGGATAAGCCTTTGCCTTTCACGTGCAGAATGATGCTATATATCCCAGCTGGTCTGTCGTCTAGCACGCATGTCAAACTTGTTTCGCTGCTGGTCACAACACCACAGGAGCTGTTAGCTATTGTCACGTGCATGTCCGCTGTATCCGTACTGAACCCAGAACCGTAAATAGTGACAGTTTGACCTCCTTTACCACGGGAAGGTGAAATTGACTTTACATATGGTGTTGTAAATGTTCGGTAGGCGTAACGTAAACGAGGAAAGTCTTTGCCGTTTGCTGCCAAAACGACCTGAAATACAACTTGAGCATTATTTGTGCAACTGAATCCTAGGAGGATGTGTTATTCCCGTGCTTCCTCATTTCAATATAATATAATAGTCAATTCCCCTCACAGCGAAAAAAAACACAAAACTGGCATAAGTTAAGGAAAGCTTGTAAAACACAAGTAACAAACGCTATGTTTCTCACGCATCTAAGTCAGTTAAATTTTTAACCTGTATGTGACCCTAGAGCAGTTATTTAACTTTACTGAAGTGAAGTTTATCACCTTACGTCCGGCCCGCAAGAATCTATCACCTGACTCGTATTATACAATGGGAACGCCATAAACTAATTTCGTGTTCTTTCGGTACCTCATGTAATCATAGTTAGTGGTCCCCCTCCACTAACTATGATGTAATACAATGATTAACAAACCTCAAATGATCCTGGATCGTGGGCGAAAGTCCTACATATAACTTCCGATGACGTAACTCGCACAATGGAACAGAAGTTAACACCAATCTTTACAGCGGTACGGCCAGGTACTGGGTCAAACCCACTTCCTTTGATTGACAGTTCCGTCCCGCCCATGATGCTGCCTTCCGTCGGAGTTATGCTCAACAGAATAGTGAGGCTGTCAATCACAGGCGATGCCCCGGCCTCAAACATGGCGAATCCTTGAGTCACTACGTGAATTTTCACATCGTGTGTTCCCGCCACTACCGAGCCAATCCAACACGAAGCTGAGTACTCCGACGATGACGTTACTGCGCAGGAGGTGTTTCCGATCTTTATGTCCAAATCCGAAGCTCTGCTCGGGAGTCCAGAACCGTATATGCGAATAGTGTTGTCGTCTCCAACAATAGCCGACGGTGTTAAGGAATCTACTCTCGGAGTTTTGGCGGCTGAGTAGGTGAACATGCAGCTGGAAGCGCAGTAGCTCTCCACGCCATGGACTTTAACAACGACAGGAAGTGACTGCGATGTACTCGTGGCGGCTGTTTGGCATTTGATCTGAGTATAGGAAGACGACAGAATTTGACATGGAGCTCCGCCGATCCTTACATCAGGATTAGGAGAGAAGCCATCTCCGTTGATAGTCAAAATGGAACCGCCCATCATGGAGCCTGTCTGTGGAGATACGGACTGTACTGTGGGCAACAGGATGAATGAAGCGTTTAAGCTGTTCTCTATTTTAATGGCGGCATATCCTCTGTTATTCACTCGCACAGAGATACTATGCGGTTGACCTGGAAGGAAAACAATGAATGCATACAACACTGATTTATTATAAAAATCTTTAAAAACCTCAATGGACTAAGAGAAATGAGACATACGCAAACAAGCACATAATGTTATCTGAAGCCCTTAACCGTCAATATCACCAAACTATAGATTCTTCTTCTCAGACTTCATACAATTCATATAGGGAGATTAATGTCAAGAGCAATTACAGACTGTAACTTACCAGCACTCAATTGGTTTCCTGTAGACACCACGCACGTGATTTTATCCTCTGCAGAACTTTGAACCAGACAAGCACTGGAGCCGATTTTGACTTCGTTCTGGCAATTAGCAAGTCCAAAGCCTTCCCCTTTTAAGGTAACCAGAGTTGAACTGCTTCCGGTGTTTGGCGTAATTGACGTGACTTCCGGTGTACTGCATTTCCAAAATGAGAAGCTTAAGAAAAACGGGTTGTTTGGTAACCCAGAGGCTGAAGTAGGGCATTGTGGGATAGCACTAGTCACGCCCGACTGGCAATCGGGAGAACTAGAATCCGTGGGCTTCGCAGCTGATGAGTTATAAGGTGCCTCAACTCCCCCAACTAAGACTTTAACGTCATGGGACTTAGTCTTGAATTCATTCACGATCACTTTTCCTTTCATAACAATAGCTCCATAGGGGTCCACCTCACCGCTTGAATAGAAATAAGTTCCTGGCAAGTTAAACTGCTGACTGTAGTTACCGCTACCACTCCGGGCACTCTTGAACCCTTTCCCGTCATATCCTGAGGTTGACGAATCACGTGTCTGCTGTACACCAAAGCGTAGGCCAGATAGCTCAGGGCTCATCCATCTCCACTGAAAAAAAAAACTTTATTAATAAATTATTTTAAACGATTATTAAATGATTATTAGAATTGTTCATATGTGTTACTAAATTATGACTAAATATTAAATACTAGTACATTATCATTCACTTTAATGGTGACGTATTGCAAATTCGTGAGGTGAGGGTGAGGTGAGGTGAGGTGAGGTAAGAATGAATAGAATTGTCGTTAACTTTATTTTCTTCACAACAAAAGCTTTCAAAGTGTGTCAATGAACTCGTTATTGGTTCAATGAGACTCGAACTTGTAGTTTATTTGGGTAGAGCGCGCGAGCCCCCAAATCCGCGAGGGGCCCAGGCCACTCTCAGCTTTCCTGCTCGTTTTAGCGCATCACGCCCCTCTATACGGTCCTCTAACCCAACTAACTAAGCCGTCAGCTAAGCAGGCTAGGCCGTTTCTTTTGTGCCAGCCACACTTAGAACTCCCATTGGTTGAGATTGACTAGACTGGGATGATGTGTTCACACTGTGCTTCCTTTGCTTTGTTACGCTACTTCTAGCTGCAATTTGCTCCATGTTTAGCTTCTTTCGATCATGAAGAAGTCATTCTAGTTCGCATTGAATCGCATTTAATACTTCGTTAGTCTTTTAAAATGAAGTTCTGCTACATCATTGACTTCAAAACAGTTACACAGTAATACCTGAACAGAGTCGCCAGCGTTTATAACAATGGTCTGAGGATTCCACGCGTAACCAATACCATACTCTGAGGAAAAAAAAGAACGTTAACAGTTGTAGTTCAAATACTGTCTACGAAGAACTTTTAATGTGAAATAGTCTAATTACGTGACACAGACAAAGGACACCAGCAAGCCAGAGCTGAAGCTAGCGAGGATGATGAAAATCGGGAAGAAAGTCAGCTTCCCACATAATTTAACTATCTCTATGTCGCTAATATTATGT
Organism: Platygyra sinensis; assembly: GCA_019787425.1. Classification (NCBI taxonomy): domain Eukaryota; kingdom Metazoa; phylum Cnidaria; class Anthozoa; order Scleractinia; family Merulinidae; genus Platygyra; species Platygyra sinensis. Next base: position 13,118 of record JAHPZR010032923.1, on the reverse strand, counting down.
TGGCCTTCTAATTTGCTAATTGCTAAAGCCAAAAGTCTAAAGTGTTACCCGGGTGGATTCCAGTGTTGTCCACATTATGAGCCGTAGACGATGATTCCATCCTGCACATGATATCAGTGCTTCTACTCGACAGGACTTTGCAGGGAACATCGCCCACATTTACTGCAATTGCTGACGTGTTATCACTGAATCCACGACCAACAACAGTCAGAACTGTTCCTCCCAGCACAGAGCCGTACTCAGGAGAGATGCCGCTCACAAACAGGATGTATTTGAACCATGGAGGTCTGGAAGGCAACTCAGCTTCGACCGCACACCCAATGCCGTCTATACATACTAGCACGTCATATATCCCAGGAGTATTAGCAGGAGTGGTGCATTTTATAAGCACGTCGGAGTACAGAGTCACTTTACATAGATGAGGACCTATTTTTACCGTTTCTTGTGTGGACCCAAATCCTGTCCCGTGGATCATTAACTGTTCACCTCCACTGACACTGCCTTCTGAGGTACTCAGTGATGACACTACAGGAGTCTTTCCAGAGTCGTACCAGAACGAGTTCAACATCGATCCAACTTCACCTCTGACCGAGACTTTGACACTTACATTACTTGTGTCATGAGATGTCGTGAAACACGAGATTTCTGTCATAGTGATGTTAACTATTTCACAGATAGAGTCACCGATTGTCACACTACTATCATTAGGCGTCACGCCAAATCCACTCCCTGATATAGTAACAAGCGTTCCTCCTCCAATACTTCCCCTGGTTGGTTTGATACCGCTTACACTTACTTGATAAGTGAAACTGATTGGACCACTTGAGGGATTGGCAAACCCCTTATTTCCTATTTTCACGACAACGTCATGTGATCCGCCAATTGACTGACCAGCGGTACACTTAATAATAGTTTCATTGGAACTTGCCACGTGACAGATGGTTCTACCAATGGTGACATTTACTTCCTGTATATTGGAGGTAAAGCCACTTCCGGTGAGTGTAATTTCTGTTCCGGCAGTTCCTATTAGTGGTGATATCGAGGCGAGAGTTGGAGTATCTGGAGATGAAAATGTGAAGGAACACATTCTTTTGAAACAGCTCGAGGGAACATTGTTCAGCGTCACTGTCACCTACAACGAATGTAACAAATATTTTTTTAATGGAACAACCTCGGTGTTAGTAACATGTATCTTGAAACCTGATGGCAAAAATATTGGGGCTCCATAGAAATTCCTTTTCCGAAAGATATTCAGCTTAAACCAAAACCTAAACGCTCCGAACATTCACTTATAATAAATGTTTAACTGTTAATTAATGTATTGAACTAGGTTTGACCAATCAGAGTCTGATACTGTGCCTTTCTCGACTAGCTGGCTATTCTGACTTTGTGCACTGGTTGGTTTTTGCGCTGCCTGTGGGCTCAATCGAGTCCACCATGATAACTACTCTCCCGCTGCTGTTGCACGACAAATCGCAGCTGAAAGCGCCAATTACTAGAATGCTTTTTGGCGTGTACCACATCCTTTAAGCACAAAACTCAATAGTTGTAATCAGCCAGATATAAACTGAAGATTTTCTTAACGTTTTAAAACAAATCTAAGACCACCCCGTTCGTATAGAATTGTTTCATACCTGTGGCTCTCTTTCTGCTACTCGCAGCATGTCGCCTGGTATCGGTCTAAGGAACATCCCACCATCATCGATTGTGACAGCTTTCATTGACACGTTGTTTCCTGTCAAACCGGTTCCGTTAACTGTTATGGCTGGCTGATCTCCTCCTGTTGTAGCCCATTCCACTATCCAGTTAGACCACGCGCATGTGCCCACACGGCTGACGCTGACCTTACCGATTTTGAAATTGCTTTCGAGAATGGACTTGAACTCGTCTGCAGATACGTCAGCAGCGATACCTTGAAACAGAAATCTAAATTCAGAGACCTACATTGCAGGTACCAAAATAATAAACTGCATCAGTACTGTAACGTCTACTGAGCATTTACATACTGTTATAACTGACCGAAATCTTGTCGCGACCTTGTTTTATAAAAATAAAAATCAACAAAACATATAGAAAACGTAGCAAAGTTAGAAGGTCACCGTTACAGTTTATGTTGGTCGTGTAACTAACTGTCTGAATAATAAAATGTTTTCCAGCCGAAGCACCATTATCTTAGATATACTGCACTGTATACCTCTATAACGGTAAGCTCGAAAACGTACCTTTAACTTTCTCATTTTCCAAGAAGATATCAAACGTTCCACCAACTGGAGGAGTCGAAGCTTGATCACGTGATACAACAATATTGCAACTCTCTGACGCGTTGATTGGTCTAAATATCGCATGGTCAGATGTAGCATTACCACTGACCACGGTGGCTTCGGCAATCTGCAGGAGTTCGATCCCAGTTCCACAAGAAGCGGGAGTTAGTGAGACAGACCAAACTCTTGGTCCCAGGCTCTGCACGGTCACATCTTCGAGAATGTTATCACCAGGCTCGGCAGCCGGAAGAAGTCTTTGTACTTGAACAAATAGAAAGTGAAACTAAGAGTGAGCCTTAAAGAAGCGAGACCATAACAATAGTGGTTGATGTTAGAAAAAACCTACCCATTACAGGGTCCCTCCAGATGAAAACGTCGTCAATATAAAGGTCCACGCCTGCGTCACGTGTTACGCTGATGAGCTCCACGTACACCTTATAGCGTAAGTCAGCCTTCATATAAGCGTCATGTAAGATCTGATCGTAAACATTCATGCACAGTGAATTCCATTTCTCATCCAGGATAGTAGCAATATTGTACTTGCGCCATGATTCCCGGTCAGTACCGGACGCGTCTGTGTATGAGATACGAAAACTGATGTAGTCTTGCATCTTTCCATTGTATGAAAAACAGAGCTGCCAATAAAAAAAGAGCAAAGATTAGGGCTGGTAAACGGTAATATAAAATGTGCGAAGTCTGGTGTCGGGTTGCTACAGAGCTAGAAAGAACAGATAGCCGAAACCACTTTTTTACCATTTCTTTAATAATTAACAATTAGACCCGTAGCCTTTGAGGGCGAAGAGTCTAATTGTTTTAGTATCACCCAACTAGTCGGATAGAAAGGGCAATAATAAACTTTGCAAATGCAAGTTGAAGAAATGTTTATTTGGGGAAAAAAACGAAAGAAAAACCGGCGAATTTCGCTACTCGATGACTATTACTAATAGTCCCCTTGTAGCGTAGCCAATCAACATGCAGGATTTGCATTAGTCCACTAGTTGGGTGATACTAAACAAGTCTTAGTAAATTCTCAGCTCCGACTATTGCATTTCTAGCTTTTTGATTGGCTAAAAAACTCCAACTGTGAGCCAATAGTCGGAGTTTTACGTCATATGGAAAATAGTGCGCCAAGTTTAAAATTTTTCGCCTTGTAAAATTGTGGAATTAAAAATCGGCGGCAAAACCCGGTTTGAGAATTTACTAAAACAATTATTCCATTCGCCCTTGTTGGATATGAAGCGATTATAACCAACTCGCGCTACGCGCTCGTTGGTTATTTATCACTTCATATCCAACGCGGGCTCATGGAATAATTGTTATATAGTCCGGAATAGAAATTCAAAAATATTTTGCAATAATTTCTACATTATTTTTAGTCAGCATTAGTTATTTTGATCTTTTCTGGTATAGATGACAAACACAGAGTTACACAGACTAACTTAAATGAGGCATTAGTTTCACGGCAACATAGACCTTTACTGAGATTCCCGAAACTCGTCCATGACAACAACTAACAACATTACAAACGACTGATGCACGATGAACTCTTTATCTCCGTCAGCACGTGCATTCCTAAGTGACAATTCGCCTCACTCGTTTTGTACCTCGTGATGCTGGGTAAGCAACCTTACAGAATTCTTAACAAGTTACAAATAGCGTTCTTTTTTGTCGTAGTCTACATCTTTTTTAGCCTTAAGTTACTGCAGCATTCAACAGACATGAACCTGTTGGTATCTTGCTACATCGTAGCCTTTTAAGACTCTTCCCCACATATCCATGGTCTGACCACCATAAAATATATATTGAGGATTCTTCAAGGAGAACCGACCACAGTGAGGTTTTGAGTTGAACACTCTTTCGCCCCATTCAGGGCCCTGGGACGAACTCTCAAACCCGTTGTAATAGTAGGCCTGTCCAGGTGGAGTCTGGTAACTGCAGTACCAGCTTGTCATATTTTTTAGTTGTTGTTGGATGTCATCATCTGATGCGTCGATATGAATGCTTTCTGATGTTCTACCAGCCAGAGACAACTTGAACCAGTAGTTACCAGGAACACCTTGTTAAAGTGAAAAGGAACTCTGTTAACACATTGAATCAAAATAATCGTCAAATACTTGTAAAGAAAAAAAGTTCGTGGCAAGTTTGACGGTGTGTTTTGTTTACGCCAAGAGACTCTTTAGAGCTAGACCTTTCAGAATTGAATAGATCCACATTATATTACCCTGCATAATGCATAAATGTACAAATCGGTTTGTCGCAAGACCAAAACCAAATCAGTTACCATAGCAATAAGTTAGACTACTCGGCCAGTCTCAAGCCTTGTCAGAGTCAGAAACCGAAACCAAAACCAAACTAATTGCTTGATTACTTTCGACACTCAATTGAAAACCACTCTATGTGACTCCGACCACTCCAAATATAAAACAACACAATGTAAATCTATCGTAGAACCTTGAAAAACCCAGGCTAAGCATCTGCAATGTTTCATTAACAACGAACGACACGTGAAATGAAATTTACGTAAAGCTGTATTCGCAGGGAGACTCTGGGTACTGCTTTCATTTTCTTAAAAACTAACGCCTGTTTGGCTGTTTAGTCTTGTATCAAGGGACGTTTGGCCTTATCACCCCCCCCCCCCCCCCCACAGAAGCAAACTGCTGACCAAGAAGCCGGAAGGCACTGTATACGACAGTTGGTCTACATTCACCTTTCTGTAAGCGTGTGATTTTAACAGACGCCATATCGGAGGCCACTGAGTTATAAAACAACATTCGTGTTGCTTCAGGGTTCTCGAAGTAGAAGGTAACTCTATAAGCTGAGGAGTTTTCGTTCTTGTTGAGCTCTGTCACATTTACTTTGCCTTGCTCCCTGACACTTGTAAGGTTGTTGAGTGCTTGTTGAAGGGTTTCAGCGGTCAAATTGTTCATTGACACTGAAGTCGTGTTGACTCCGTCGTAGATGAGAGAAAACAAGTCGCTGCAAACAGTAACATTTCCTATAAAACATAAAACAACCTGATTTTAATGTTAATCTGTTACTTTGATACTGTTACTTTCGCGGTTTCTGAACAATATTCTAACATCCTATTTAATGTGTTGACTTTTAAGTTTACATTTTCGTATAATTACATTTTCTACGCCAGTTATAAATCGATCCAAGACCTCACTTTGCCTCTAACCAAAGTGAATTATTTCGCCAGTCTTGTTTCACAGTGTGCGGTTTTCCCTCAAACAAATGGGAAATGTGCAACTTGAATACCTTGACTTTGGTTACAAGGTGTCAGCTCTATTTCTTGGACTTCAAACATTTTCCCGTCATCCCAGCTAGTAATGTTGATCATCTAAAAAGAGATAGATG
>JAHPZR010032923.1:0-2500 GCA_019787425.1 Platygyra sinensis | reverse complement strand
CCATCATATTTCACAGAGGCAATCCGGCAATGACAATAACAGTATAGCTGTTATTTATATAACTGCGATTAAACAGCACGCCCGTGAAACTATTGCAAAGTGCCTCAGAAAAACCAGGTTGATAGTTTATGAGCACAATGCCAGACTGCCATGCAAAGAACGGAGAAAATATCCCAAAGGTCAAGATCAGGAGGCAAGAAGAAGGCAGTTGGACTAGTCTAAAAAAAAGCTTTACAGACCGCGTTTTATGTCAAACTGTACTATAGAATCCTGCTTAACTTTCGCCGGCTTTTTCAATTGTTCATAGGTTCTGCCTCCCAGTAGACTATGCCTGCAGCTAAAAAAAATAGAGCCGTATTAAGGCAGAGAGAAAATAAATTTTAGATCGTATAGTGAAGGCACCGCTTTGACCAATTGACGCGCAATGATATATGTGTAGCACGCGCAAAGACTGTCATAAAACTTGAAACTCGAGTTCTATCAGCAAGTCTCCATCTATAACAAAATACCCCATTGGGTTGTTTTCAAAAAAAAAAACAACCCTTCCAAATTTGGTCAGATTCTTGCTATGTTTGAATAAGATCCTAACAAAGGTAAATGACAAACGTTATTAATAAAAATAGCAAGCATATCTTATGGTTGTCGAAGTCCCGGGTAAGCCTGTAACTTCCTCAGCTACAACAGGAAATGAAGTATTGAAACGTTTTTACATTCTACACTTTTTAATAGTTTCGGGAACTCATCAGTGTCTCTGTCGATCATTATTTTCAGTCTCTTGTCAATAACTGATCTGTAATGTTTGCTGCGAACAACATTCAAGAATACCTCAGCACGGCCCGGCATGAATATAGTGATCTTACTCTTAGTCCGAAAATCTACACCGAGGTAAATGAACAGTTTCTGTACGGAGGAGAGATATCTAACACAGACGAAATTTATCAGATATTACATCCGAAATGTTTACAGAATAATGGAAAATAATTCTACGTTGCACTGTCATTGCGCTTTTTGTGTGACCGCTATCGTGTGCTCGCGCGCGATTTTAGCGCTTGTTCGAGCTTTTTCTTCGCTTATGAATCCTTATGTGGTCAACCAGACGAATACAAATACCAGTTTTAACGTTTATCAAGCAATTTTCAAGGTAGTTATAGCTTTTTTCTCCGAAATTTGCTGGTCAATAATTAAGCGCAGAAGCGTTTCTTTTCTCGCTTAGGAATGTGCTTGGTGAAGGTTACCTGCTGTTTTTCAAGATGTCACTTCAAGTGGATACCATGTGTGTTTTGACAGTAATTAAGAACGCGATAAACATTTGGCGCCTAAGTTTCACAAATATATTTTTGGTAGAGTGATATCACAAAATGGGTGAAAAAGATACTAGGCACTGTATTAAACACCGCTTTAACACATTTTTTTCCTTGTGTTTACTTTTCGGTAACAGATAAAAGAGATTAATATTTGATTCGGAAGTTTTGAGAGATCACGTTAGCAGTCAAGTGAACATTGCTAACGAAAGAAAAAAATACAGTGAATCCAAAACTATTCCGGGGGGGGGGGGGTCTTTTTGCTACTTTACAAACTGTCAGACAACTTTTCCGCAAAGTAAAGTTGGACTGACACTTGGCTGTAAAGTCTAGTAAACAGTGAAGCCGTTTAGAAGTTAGCCGGTTTTGATTTAGTATGCGAATATTAATGGCTAATACTTTGTAACATCCGTTTCCATCAGTCTTATGAACTGCACAGAAATGAAAAAGCCATAAATATTCATTGACAACCTCTTAATGGAATTCAGATTATTTTGGTTGTATTCTTTTTATTCATAACACCGCAAAGTTGACGAACTTGTTAATGGATTTTTCCGATGGAGTTTTGAATTCCTTTAATCTCATTACTGGGCCGAGTACAAGAATTGAATTGGGCTTACCTGGCAATCCATATCTTGGTGTTATTGAGGTAATTGATGGAGTCCTGTCCTCAGTATACTGAAAAGCAAAGGCCGTGTTAGATACATCACTCTGTTAATCGGTAATGGCGCTCCAGCATGTTCTCAGATGATAAAAGAGTTATCTGGTAGTTAACTGAGATAGTCGCAATAAATCAATCTACACTCAAGTTGATTTGTCATGATGCCAATTCCTGATCTATCTCAAGACTTAACTGAAGAAGGAGGATTTGAGTTCCTCAGAAACAAGACTCGTTTCATCTTCATCTTGTAATTTAATTAACTCTACTTGATATTTCAGTTGTGTTTTTTTTTGACAAACCGTACTCTGGTAAGCAAATAGCTGGTTTAGAATAACTTTCATGTGTAAATATTCCTAGTATTTCAGTGAACTGGACTGAGCAGGGCTCCAAACTTGAACAATCCCATACCTTGAACTCACATTCACCTCCACAATACACAGTTCCATCAGTGTTATCCAACCACTTCCCATCCACCGACACTCTTATATTATAACTGTCTTGTCCAGACGGCGATGGTCTTAAGAAAAACAAGTTCAAT
>JAHPZR010032921.1:0-24691 GCA_019787425.1 Platygyra sinensis | reverse complement strand
TATAAGTTTCGAGATTTCTCGGAACCCTCCGAGTGTTAAGATTAGGCTCTGTAAACACGGAAAAATAGCCTTAAAAATGCGCGCAAATCTTAAACGTCACAACCCAGTTTACATACTCTCATCTAAACACACCCATCGATCTTTGAGAGCGTGCGTAGTGGCTCAGTTATTTAAAAAAATCCTTAACACTTTACATATACAAATACCTCTCTGACTTTTCTATTCCTTAGCTTTTTAACAACGCATCTTATTCCCGTACCCTTTGATATGGCTCACGTTATGCCCAAGATGTAGATCTGTCTCTGCATGCATGCATGGGCTCTTTCGGGGACAAACTCTATCTGATTTCTAAATATGTTAGTTTTTAAGCCACATGTTCATTCTTCATGACCAATCGTCTGGCCAACAGCAACTTTAAGGAAACCATGATAGCGCACGTGCAGAAATCGTTCATATATATGCATAATATTGCGTCATAAGTTCACTGGTAACTAAACAAAAAATGCAGTTGTACGAGAGAAAAAAAGGGCTTACCTCTGTGTAAGAACCTGTGAACTTTTTCTTTGTTTTGTAGGTATTTTTAGGGTTAGGATCTATTATGTTAACTTCTTTGTTTTCTTTGTTTTACGTCACTTGTGAGTTTCACAGGTTCTTACACGGAGGCAGAGCCGAAAAAAAAAAGTGAAATCGCTCCTACCTCCTTGTCCGATTAAAATCCTACAATGTTGCATCTCCATCAGTTCAAGTGTTGAATTACGTTCATCCGGCTCAAAAAGTTACGATTAAGAATTACAAAATCGCACGTTTTGAACTTAAATGACGAAAACAAAACATGTTATCTTTAGCTCCCTTTTTGCTAGCCATCTCCTTATCCCTCGCTGTAGGCCCCGATTTCTATTGTTTTCTGGTAGCCATGAGAGAGTGATTCGAACATGTAAATGATGATCAATTCTAAGTACGTAACGTAGCTGGCAACGTCCATCTCCTCCTTGCCATATGCCTTCTTAATGCCTTAATCTCTGCTCTTATTTCAATCTCCCAGATTGTTATGCGCATTGGCCAGTAGATCTTTAGCATCCGATGTAGGCTCATGTGCAATAACCAATTCACCTTTTCCACATTTGCTGGAATCATCCACCACGTTTCCAATCCATACAACAACAAGGAGAGTGCGTTAGACTTAAAACGGACCTTGTTTCTCTTTGAAACTGATAGTCATTTCAGATCCTGCTCAGCTTTTTGTACGCAGCAAGGGCTTTTCCTTGCTCGAATATCTTCTTCATTGCCACCTGACGTGCTGATGTATGAACCCATGAACACAAAACTCTACAAATCTTTAAAGGGGCTCAGTCACGTTTGAAAAGCTTAGCTAAACTTTTCAAATTCGTTGTTTGCAATCCGTGTCAATCTTCTCCATCCTTAACCATCCTTGTTCAATATGCAGATGATACGAATCTTGTTTGTGCTGACCTGGCTTCTGTAGAAAAGGCCTTAGAAATAGTTGATAACTTTGGTTCGCTAGCGGGCCTAAAATTAAACCGGAAAAAAACAAAAGCGATCTGGTTGGGAAAATGGAAAAAATAATAAAAACAATGCATTACAACTGAAATGGCTACGCAATCCGGTCAAAATCTTAGTAATCCATGTCTTGTACGACGAAAAGGGAAATAACCAACACAATTTCAACCACAAGTTACAAAAATTGCAAAGAAATCTGGACCTATGGAGGGCACGTGACCTTACACTATTTGGAAGAGTACTAAGTATAAAATCTCTTGCTCTATCACTACTCGTTTACTCAGCATCAATTCTCAATGTCCCTCAAGAAATAACGCCAATAATCAAAACAAAACTGTTTAAATTTCTATGGAAAAACAAAAACGACAAAGTAAAAAGAGAAGGCCTCTATCAAGATCGAGACAAAGGGGCTATTCGTATGATTGACGTAGAAACTATGATTAAAGCATTGCGGTTAGCTTTGATTCCGAGACTTTTCGCACCAGGAAAGAAAAACTGGAAAACTATCCCAGACTATTATCTAGATAGATAGGGAGGTTAGAGTTTTCTTTTAAGAAGTAACTACTGCACAAAGTATATGGACGGTTTGCATCTTTTTATAACGACATTTTAAAATTTTTGAAAGAATTGAAAACCCGGTATAACTACTTCCTCCAATTTTATCAAGTTGTAAGTGCAATACAGAAGCATCTAGTCACAAAAGCAAAAACCACAGTTCCACCGGAAAGTGAACTATACATTGAGAACAACCCCCTTTTCCAACTAGACGACCAGACAGCAACCACTTAGGCAAAGCCAAAACTAGGGACTTCTATTGTTTATTTAACAAAAAAATTCTAACGAGGTGTCAAACTGGCCCAACAAAATGGAACCAAACAATGCACCTGGATGGAGAGGGATGGAAAAAAATATTTAACTCCCTGAAAAACATTTGTAAGGAATCAAAATTAAAAGAATTTCAATTCAAACTTATCCATAGAATTGTAGTAACAATAAAGAGCTTTTTCGATACGGAATCAAAACGGATGACGAATGCCTCTATTGCGGTGAACATGATTGAATTGATCACACATTTAAAGATTGCGAATTTGTTAAACACTTTGTAAAAAATGTCATCGACTGGTTTAATGCTGTCAATAATTCGAACTTTATCCCAACGATTGAAGAAAAATTATTTAGCATCATGTCCGGCCCATATGATAAAACATTACTAAAAAAGTTTAATTATACGACCTTATTTATGAGATACTACATCCACACTTGTAAGATGCATAACAAAGCTATTCACCTCTCTACTTTCGTTGACAAAGTGTTATTTAAATACAGAATTGAAAAATTTTCTTAATAACTAATTGGAAAAATACTCCTCCCCAATGTATGCACCACAAGAGACACGTTTGAACAATTTAAATACTTATAAAGGCGTGTAATGTCCTATATATACAATACAGTATTATTGTTTAAAATTATTAATTAGAAGAAATACTCCTTCACTGTATTGACCTGGTAACAATGTAAACTAAGTAAACACATGCAGATGGTAAATAAAGATATATAAAAAAAAAAATTAAAAAAATATATAGGATAACGCGTATGGAGTTGTCTGCGGCAACTGGTCACCGAATTGATCGGAGAAACAAATTAGGGCACGTTAATCGTTTACAATACTCGTGGATGAAGTTGTACCTAAGCTTTAACCAGTTAAATTCTGAAATGTCCCGACATCCTGTCGAATTAAGAAACGTTCCTATTCTACAGTCGGTCCCCTCTAAAACAACCAGCCTATTTCAATAAGAACATTAAGAGCCAATTTCTCTAAGAAGCGAGAATGAGAAGACAGTCGTGAAATTTTGGATTTTTTCATATTTTGCTCAAATAACCTCTATAGTGAGTTGTTTTCGAAAATAAAATTCAAAGGTTCTGAACCGCTTTAGTTTTTTCGAAATCGAGGAAAGTTCGAAAATCGCCATTTTAGCCTCCAGCCGCTAGCGAAAATGGCGGAAAATTGTGCATTTTCATTTCGCTCGTAAAGATCAACGCGATAATATCTATCAATGTACTTTGGATATATGATAGTGCATGTCTTGGTGTTTCCAAAGCGTTAATTTGATTTGGAAAAGCTTTTTTGTTTATAATATTTTAGGCCGATCCAAATACCTTTATCAAAGCTCTTGAGCGGAAAGGCTAATTTTAGCTAATTTCAATACCATCAAAAGCCCACTAGTACATTGAAATTGAAGTCGAAACTACAATTTTCTGAAAGCCCATATTCTATAGAGTGTGTGCAGTGTCACGCAATAAAAAATAAAATCAAAAACCGTGCATTGAATGAAGTCAAAAAATTGAGATATTGTAAACGACAAATAAAGAAGTCAGTTATCCAAGTTTAAGGTGTGTGCGTTCTCCCAAAGTTGAGATATTCGTCGAAATGTGCCGCACAAAATTACAGAGCTTGGTATGGGGTCGCCATGTTGGGAGTCCTCTTTAGTTCTCCAACATGGCGGCCAGAAAATAGTGTAAACATATGGAACTTTCTTTGGTTATTTCGTGGACTGATGATCTGAACCGAACCAAAAAATATTTACAAAAGTACTTTTCCTGATACTTTAACTTCTAAAATGGCTAAAAATCACGAGATAAGTGTATATTTTTCGACAAACGCGATCGTAGGATTATGTCACGCACCGCCATAACTTCGAAATTTCAAATGCGCTGGTTTCCAAACGAAGGATGCTATTGAGCAGGAAAGTTTTAAACAGCTATAAATTTGGTACCTCTTATTCTTGATGAGGATAAAACCTTTAGTTGCTTTTTTGTTTTGGATTTGAGAATTTGATAACGTCAGGTGCACACACTCTATAGTATTTTGTGTAAAAGTCTCTTCCGCGGCCCGGAAAAAGTACGCCGTCGACAGACAGCAACGTGAAGTACATTTTGGAGCATTCGTCATGAGTGAAACGAACATGGAACTTACGCAGTGACTTTCATCAAGAACGAAAACAGGCGAATGGAAACATTTTTCGTCATTTCGGATGCTTTAACCTTGTTTTCACACCAGGTTATATTCCCTTTAGATAACAACATTAAAAAGTTTGGAAACATTAGGAGTGAAATGAAGATGTGGGCTGCGTTTGGGTACAGTGATAATAAGAGGTGACAGGCCTGCGCGACTCCCATTCACGTGTAATAGCCAGTTAGAGCTTAGCTCGCACGAGTATATCCTTTAAGGATCTGCCCCTTCTGTATGAAACAATGGGGGGATCTTTGAATATTCTTCTAAGCAATGGTTGTTGTTGAATTAAATGCCAGTTCTACATAAGTATATGCTTAAGGTTAGGCACTGATGAGCGATATTGTGTGACAAAAGGCAAGATTCGCGTGTTAGGTTTCTGTTTCTGTTGTAGGGCGTGTTTTCTCTCCTCAAATGTAATTTCTGCGGGAGTGTTTGAAACAAGAGTTTCAGGGTACCCTCTTTCTTTGAGATTTGTTTTAAATCTTTTTATAGCATTTTTAAATGCTGTTTTGGAGGAGTTGGTGCGGAGAAGTCTAAGTGCTTCGCCTTTAATAAAGCCCTTCTTGACCCCTGGTGGGTGGCAACTTGAGAAATGTCTGTACTGAAATGTTTCAGTAGCTTTGAAATGATTTTTAATGTCCAGTCTAGACTCTTTTGCAAATCTTTCGCCTTTGTAAACTTTTGTGTCGAGGAAAGTGGTTTCCGTGCCGGAAACTTCAGCCGTGAACTTGATAGTTTGGTGGTGGCTATTTGCTTGTTCAATGAATTGCGTGACTTCGTCTTTGTTTATATTCCAGATAGAGAATATATCGTCAATGTACCTTTTCCAGGCTAGTGGTTTTTTAGCGCTTCGTTCTAGAATTTGTGATTCTACCTTTCCCATAAAGATATTGGCAAAAGAGACTGCCATTTTAGTACCCATGGCTGTGCCATGCGTTTGGAGGTAGTTTTTTTCCAGTGAACTGGAATGAGTTTTCTTGTAGAATCAGTTCAAGCGCTCTCTTGAGATATTGTGTTGGGATGGGGGATTCTCCTTCATAGAAGGAGTCGTATGCATGGTATACTGTTTCTATCCCCTCCTCTTGAGGTATATTTGTGTATAGACTTGTCACGGCCATTGAAACAAGGATAGCGTTATAAGGAACTCTCGTTCTTTATATGAAATTGATGAAGTCCGTAGAGTCTTTGAGATATGACTCTTGTTCTTGTGCTATGGGTTGAAGGAGTTTGTCCACAAATGCAGACAACCTTTCAGTCGGACCATCGCATCCAGAAATTATTGGTCTTCCAACCGGGGTTGGTTTGTGAATTTTTGTAAGCGTGTAGAACACTGGCGTGCGAGGCGGGTTAGGTGTTTGACAGAACCATTTGTTGGTCACGTCATCAATATAGTTGTGTTCGTAGAGTTCTCTAACTAATTGTTGAACTCTAAGCGATGTTTCTACAACCATAGGACGTTCAAGGGGTTGGTAGTGTACAGGGTTGTCTAACTGGATTTGTCCTTCGCGGATTTTATCTACAGTGTTCACAACAACCGTTCGTGTGCCCTTGTCTGCTTTTTTAGGATTGATGTTGGGATTTTCCCGCAGCGTTTTCAACGCCTTTCGCTCGGTGTTAAGCAGATTGTCCTTAGGTTTTGTTAGCTGAAATCAGCAAGTTGAACTTTAACCTCTTCTAAGTAGCTTTCTAGAGCCACTGATTTCTGAACCGGCGGTATCCAGTTAGATTTAACATAGAAAGGATGCGGTTCTTTGTCTTCCCCAAAGAAAAAGTATTGTAGGCGCATTCTTCTTGCCAAAATTTTCGAAGTCTTTTAAAAGGTGGCGCCTTATTTGTGTCTCATTTTCTTTTGGTGTGGGGATGAATTTGAGACCCTTGGCTAACAAGTTGGTCTGCTCGTTTGTCAGCGCTTTGTCTGAGAGGTTTTTTATATGTTTTTTGTTTGCCTCTGTTTGTGCAATTAAACGATCTTTTCGATCATTTCTTCTGCGTTCTTTTCGCTTTTTATTTTGTGTTTGGGATGGTTTTATTTCCCCATGTCACCGTTTTATATTACGTTGTTTCCATTCGCCTGTTTTCGTTCTTGATGAAATTCACTGCGTAGGTTCCATGTTCGTTTCACCCACGACGAATGCTCTTAAATGTACTTAACGTTGGTGTCTCTCGACGGCGTACTTTTTCCGGGCCGCGGAAGAGACTTTTACACAAAATACTATAAAATATGGGTTTTCAGAAAATTGTAGTTTCGACCTCAATTTCAATGTGCCAGTGGGCTTTTGATGGTATTGAAATTAGCTAAAATTAGCCTTTTCGCTCAAGAGCTTTGATAAAGGTATCTGGATCGGCCTAAAATATTATAAACAAAGAAGTTTTTCCAAATCAAATTAATGCTTTGGAAACACCAAGACATGCACTATCATATATCCAAAGTACATTGATAGATATTGTCGCGTTGATCTTTACGAGGGAAAAGAAAATGCACAATTTTCCGCCTTTTTCGGTAGCGGCTGGAGGCTAAAATGGCGATTTTCGAACTTTCCGATTTCGAAAAAACTAAAGCGGTTCAGAACCTTTGAATTTTATTTTCGAAAACAACTCACTATAGAGGTTATTTGAGCAAAATAAGAAAAAATCCAAAATTTCACGACTTTCCTCTCATCCTCGCTTCTTAGAAAAATTGGCTCTTAAGAAACATTAAAATTAAAAATGTTGGTTTAATACTGCAGACATGTCAATACGTTTAAAACACCTGTTATGCTGCAACAAATTAGCAAACAAAAACAGCACACTGCTGTTCATGGACTATTTAAATAAGTCGCAACTGTAACTAAATTAAAATCTTGGAAGAAGAATATTGTTACAATAAAAGCATGTGGGAGTTTAAAGGTAAAAAAAAAATCATGTTTGGTTAAAAACAAAAAAAACAAAAAAGCCATCCTTGTTTCTTTATGGTTTATTATCATCTCTTTGATGTTTTTCTATCTTTATAAAGTGTTATCTTTAGGTTTTCTTCAATTTAAAAAGTTTTTTTTTCGATGTTCAAAACAACTCAAGATGCCGTGACTGAGCCCCTTTAACGTCTTGTTTGTCAACTTGCAACATTGCATTGCTGGCCGCGTTTAATCTAAATAGTTTTATTCATCACAGTGCTTTACTTTTGGTACTGGAACTCAACACTTTCTGATGGATGTAAGCTTTGTGCCAGATGTAACTGAAATATCATTAGCAAAATCCAAGTTATCTAACTTGGACCGCAATTTTCATGTGGTACTGTAGTTTTCATGCCGGATCCAGCCGATCAAAACCAAGACCAAAAATCCCGACATATGCCCTACTTCACTACAGACTTTACATCGAACCAGCCAGATAGACCTGTGTTATCGGGTAGCGAACATTGGTTATTATCAGACATTGCCTTGATCATTTGGACCACTTCTAGTGGAATCCCATAACTCTCCGTGATCATTCACAGGATTTACCCGTGAACAGTTCCATAGGCGTTCTCATAGTTGATGAAACATTCGTACAAGCTAAACGTTCATTTCTGCACAATGTTTCTAAAGAATAAGACATGCTCTATCATTCTCCTTCCTTGCCTAAAACCATCGTTCTCCTTTCGTAAGCTTGAATCGACACAATCTGGTATAATTCTAATTAACACCTTCCCCAACAATTTGCAACAACAGACATAAAAAGATGTCCCGACAGTTTCGACACTCAACGATATCTCCTTTGCTGGCCAGTCCTAGAACCACACCCTACTAAAACAATGGTTTAGTGTGTCGACTGATGTTGTTATGTCAGCGTTAAGGAGCTGTACGTTTATTCCGTCGTCCTCGCAAGGTGCTTTGGCTGCGCTCATGCTAGGAATAGCAACCCTGGTCTCTGCCCTAGTTATAGGGTCTGAAGTTGTTTTATCTATCACCTCTACGCTTCTAGCCACTTTTTCTGGGTCGAGTCTGTTCAGCATTTCCTCGAAGTGTTCTTTCCACCTCTGTCATGCCTATACTTCGTTTGTCAACAACTTGTCGGCCTTGTTCTTTTTATGCCGGCCCTGCTCCTTATTATGTCAATTCTTTTAAGTGGCTCCATCGCTGCACGGTCTCCTTGTAGCTTTGTATACACCTTTTATTTGCAGGCTATGAGCTATGAACCCATTCTAACTCAACTTTTGCATACTTTTCTTCAATCCTAGGTGTTTGCTGCTCTGTTCCTCTGGCACCCTCACCCTAACTCTTGCCGACCTTACACAAACTAACTTTTGCTTTAGACCTCTCCTTTCCTCCAATCTTTTCCAGCTCTCTTGGCGACTCCAGCTTTTGCTTTTACTTGTTCAGTAGCCTAGCACAAATCTAAGCTACAATAGGTTTCTGTGATCTTTGTTGACTTTTTCTCTTCTTTGTTGTCGTGGGCTACTTCATCCACATCTTCAGACGTGTTTCCGTGTTGTTCGTCCTCCAGTGACAGGCAGCTGAACCTGTTCTTTCATACCAACTGAAATTTCTCCATAACTTCAGGCGTGTTCAACTTACTGGTCTGGTATTTTCTGAGTTGCAACGCTCTCCTGCCCGTTCTGTTAAGCTTGAGCAGTGTTTTAGCGATAACCAAACTAGGGTCAATTATGCAGTTCGCACCTGTATACGCTCTAGTATCTTGTTAACATCTTGTACTGATCGTTTAAAACTGGCTCTAAAAGCTACATCCTCGATCTGGATAAGATATGGAAATTTGGGTAAGACCGAATGTTTGTGAACACAATCGATACAGAGGCGAAGTTTTTTAGTGTTTTTGTCTCCTACCAAACCTAATTCAACCCCAGTGCCTTCCTCAGCAACCTGCTGTTTCCAACATTTCACCTTCATGTTAGTTTTTTGTTCAGCCTACACTAATTCGGAGTAGTTATACCCCTTTTATGTCCTTTCCTAATCAATCCAGTTCGAGGATGTAGCTTTTAGAGCCAGTTTTAAACGATCAGTACAAGATGTTAACAAGATACTAGAGCGTATACAGGTGCGAACTGCATAATTGACCCTAGTTTGGTTATCGCTAAAACACTGCTCAAGCTTAACAGAACGGGCAGGAGAGCGTTGCAACTCAGAAAATACCAGACCAGTAAGTTGAACACGCCTGAAGTTATGGAGAAATTTCAGTTGGTATGAAAGAACAGGTTCAGCTGCCTGTCACTGGAGGACGAACAACACGGAAACACGTCTGAAGATGTGGATGAAGTAGCCCACGACAACAAAGAAGAGAAAAAGTCAACAAAGATCACAGAAACCTATTGTAGCTTAGATTTGTGCTAGGCTACTGAACAAGTAAAAGCAAAAGCTGGAGTCGCCAAGAGAGCTGGAAAAGATTGGAGGAAAGGAGAGGTCTAAAGCAAAAGTTAGTTTGTGTAAGGTCGGCAAGAGTTAGGGTGAGGGTGCCAGAGGAACAGAGCAGCAAACACCTAGGATTGAAGAAAAGTATGCAAAAGTTGAGTTAGAATGGGTTCATAGCTCATAGCCTGCAAATAAAAGGTGTATACAAAGCTACAAGGAGACCGTGCAGCGATGGAGCCACTTAAAAGAATTGACATAATAAGGAGCAGGGCCGGCATAAAAAGAACAAGGCCGACAAGTTGTTGACAAACGAAGTATAGGCATGACAGAGGTGGAAAGAACACTTCGAGGAAATGCTGAACAGACTCGACCCAGAAAAAGTGGCTAGAAGCGTAGAGGTGATAGATAAAACAACTTCAGACCCTATAACTAGGGCAGAGACCAGGGTTGCTATTCCTAGCATGAGCGCAGCCAAAGCACCTTGCGAGGACGACGGAATAAACGTACAGCTCCTTAACGCTGACATAACAACATCAGTCGACACACTAAACCATTGTTTTAGTAGGGTGTGGTTCTAGGACTGGCCAGCAAAGGAGATATCGTTGAGTGTCGAAACTGTCGGGACATCTTTTTATGTCTGTTGTTGCAAATTGTTGGGGAAGGTGTTAATTAGAATTATACCAGATTGTGTCGATTCAAGCTTACGAAAGGAGAACGATGGTTTTAGGCAAGGAAGGAGAATGATAGAGCATGTCTTATTCTTTAGAAACATTGTGCAGAAATGAACGTTTAGCTTGTACGAATGTTTCATCAACTATGAGAACGCCTATGGAACTGTTCACGGGTAAATCCTGTGAATGATCACGGAGAGTTATGGGATTCCACTAGAAGTGGTCCAAATGATCAAGGCAATGTCTGATAATAACCAATGTTCGCTACCCGATAACACAGGTCTATCTGGCTGGTTCGATGTAAAGTCTGTAGTGAAGTAGGGCATATGTCGGGATTTTTGGTCTTGGTTTTGATCGGCTGGATCCGGCATGAAAACTACAGTACCACATGAAAATTGCGGTCCAAGTTAGATAACTTGGATTTTGCTAATGATATTTCAGTTACATCTGGCACAAAGCTTACATCCATCAGAAAGTGTTGAGTTCCAGTACCAAAAGTAAAGCACTGTGATGAATAAAACTATTTAGATTAAACGCGGCCAGCAATGCAATGTTGCAAGTTGACAAACAAGACGTTAAAGGGGCTCAGTCACGGCATCTTGAGTTGTTTTGAACATCGAAAAAAAAACTTTTTAAATTGAAGAAAACCTAAAGATAACACTTTATAAAGATAGAAAAACATCAAAGAGATGATAATAAACCATAAAGAAACAAGGATGGCTTTTTTGTTTTTTTTGTTTTTAACCAAACATGATTTTTTTTTTACCTTTAAACTCCCACATGCTTTTATTGTAACAATATTCTTCTTCCAAGATTTTAATTTAGTTACAGTTGCGACTTATTTAAATAGTCCATGAACAGCAGTGTGCTGTTTTTGTTTGCTAATTTGTTGCAGCATAACAGGTGTTTTAAACGTATTGACATGTCTGCAGTATTAAACCAACATTTTTAATTTTAATGTTTCTTAAGAGCCAATTTTTCTAAGAAGCGAGGATGAGAGGAAAGTCGTGAAATTTTGGATTTTTTCTTATTTTGCTCAAATAACCTCTATAGTGAGTTGTTTTCGAAAATAAAATTCAAAGGTTCTGAACCGCTTTAGTTTTTTCGAAATCGGAAAGTTCGAAAATCGCCATTTTAGCCTCCAGCCGCTACCGAAAAAGGCGGAAAATTGTGCATTTTCTTTTCCCTCGTAAAGATCAACGCGACAATATCTATCAATGTACTTTGGATATATGATAGTGCATGTCTTGGTGTTTCCAAAGCATTAATTTGATTTGGAAAAACTTCTTTGTTTATAATATTTTAGGCCGATCCAGATACCTTTATCAAAGCTCTTGAGCGAAAAGGCTAATTTTAGCTAATTTCAATACCATCAAAAGCCCACTGGCACATTGAAATTGAGGTCGAAACTACAATTTTCTGAAAACCCATATTTTATAGTATTTTGTGTAAAAGTCTCTTCCGCGGCCCGGAAAAAGTACGCCGTCGAGAGACACCAACGTTAAGTACATTTAAGAGCATTCGTCGTGGGTGAAACGAACATGGAACCTACGCAGTGAATTTCATCAAGAACGAAAACAGGCGAATGGAAACAACGTAATATAAAACGGTGACATGGGGAAATAAAACCATCCCAAACACAAAATAAAAAGCGAAAAGAACGCAGAAGAAATGATCGAAAAGATCGTTTAATTGCACAAACAGAGGCAAACAAAAAACATATAAAAAACCTCTCAGACAAAGCGCTGACAAACGAGCAGACCAACTTGTTAGCCAAGGGTCTCAAATTCATCCCCACACCAAAAGAAAATGAGACACAAATAAGGCGCCACCTTTTAAAAGACTTCGAAAATTTTGGCAAGAAGAATGCGCCTACAATACTTTTTCTTTGGGGAAGACAAAGAACCGCATCCTTTCTATGTTAAATCTAACTGGATACCGCCGGTTCAGAAATCAGTGGCTCTAGAAAGCTACTTAGAAGAGGTTAAAGTTCAACTTGCTGATTTCAGCTAACAAAACCTAAGGACAATCTGCTTAACACCGAGCGAAAGGCGTTGAAAACGCTGCGGGAAAATCCCAACATCAATCCTAAAAAAGCAGACAAGGGCACACGAACGGTTGTTGTGAACACTGTAGATAAAATCCGCGAAGGACAAATCCAGTTAGACAACCCTGTACACTACCAACCCCTTGAACGTCCTATGGTTGTAGAAACATCGCTTAGAGTTCAACAATTAGTTAGAGAACTCTACGAACACAACTATATTGATGACGTGACCAACAAATGGTTCTGTCAAACACCTAACCCGCCTCGCACGCCAGTGTTCTACACGCTTACAAAAATTCACAAACCAACCCCGGTTGGAAGACCAATAATTTCTGGATGCGATGGTCCGACTGAAAGGTTGTCTGCATTTGTGGACAAACTCCTTCAACCCATAGCACAAGAACAAGAGTCATATCTCAAAGACTCTACGGACTTCATCAATTTCATATAAAGAACGAGAGTTCCTTATAACGCTATCCTTGTTTCAATGGCCGTGACAAGTCTATACACAAATATACCTCAAGAGGAGGGGATAGAAACAGTATACCATGCATACGACTCCTTCTATGAAGGAGAATCCCCCATCCCAACACAATATCTCAAGAGAGCGCTTGAACTGATTCTACAAGAAAACTCATTCCAGTTCACTGGAAAAAAACTACCTCCAAACGCATGGCACAGCCATGGGTACTAAAATGGCAGTCTCTTTTGCCAATATCTTTATGGGAAAGGTAGAATCACAAATTCTAGAACGAAGCGCTAAAAAACCACTAGCCTGGAAAAGGTACATTGACGATATATTCTCTATCTGGAATATAAACAAAGACGAAGTCACGCAATTCATTGAACAAGCAAATAGCCACCACCAAACTATCAAGTTCACGGCTGAAGTTTCCGGCACGGAAACCACTTTCCTCGACACAAAAGTTTACAAAGGCGAAAGATTTGCAAAAGAGTCTAGACTGGACATTAAAAATCATTTCAAAGCTACTGAAACATTTCAGTACAGACATTTCTCAAGTTGCCACCCACCAGGGGTCAAGAAGGGCTTTATTAAAGGCGAAGCACTTAGACTTCTCCGCACCAACTCCTCCAAAACAGCATTTAAAAATGCTATAAAAAGATTTAAAACAAATCTCAAAGAAAGAGGGTACCCTGAAACTCTTGTTTCAAACACTCCCGCAGAAATTACATTTGAGGAGAGAAAACACGCCCTACAACAGAAACAGAAACCTAACACGCGAATCTTGCCTTTTGTCACACAATATCGCTCATCAGTGCCTAACCTTAAGCATATACTTATGTAGAACTGGCATTTAATTCAACAACAACCATTGCTTAGAAGAATATTCAAAGATCCCCCCATTGTTTCATACAGAAGGGGCAGATCCTTAAAGGATATACTCGTGCGAGCTAAGCTCTAACTGGCTATTACACGTGAATGGGAGTCGCGCAGGCCTGTCACCTCTTATTATCACTGTACCCAAACGCAGCCCACATCTTCATTTCACTCCTAATGTTTCCAAACTTTTTAATGTTGTTATCTAAAGGGAATATAACCTGGTGTGAAAACAAGGTTAAAGCATCCGAAATGACGAAAAATGTTTCCATTCGCCTGTTTTCGTTCTTGATGAAAGTCACTGCGTAAGTTCCATGTTCGTTTCACTCATGACGAATGCTCCAAAATGTACTTCACGTTGCTGTCTGTCGACGGCGTACTTTTTCCGGGCCGCGGAAGAGACTTTTACACAAAATACTATAGAGTGTGTGCACCTGACGTTATCAAATTCTCAAATCCAAAACAAAAAAGCAACTAAAGGTTTTATCCTCATCAAGAATAAGAGGTACCAAATTTATAGCTGTTTAAAACTTTCCTGCTCAATAGCATCCTTCGTTTGGAAACCAGCGCATTTGAAATTTCGAAGTTATGGCGGTGCGTGACATAATCCTACGATCGCGTTTGTCGAAAAATATACACTTATCTCGTGATTTTTAGCCATTTTAGAAGTTAAAGTATCAGGAAAAGTACTTTTGTAAATATTTTTTGGTTCGGTTCAGATCATCAGTCCACGAAATAACCAAAGAAAGTTCCATATGTTTACACTATTTTCTGGCCGCCATGTTGGAGAACTAAAGAGGACTCCCAACATGGCGACCCCATACCAAGCTCTGTAATTTTGTGCGGCACATTTCGACGAATATCTCAACTTTGGGAGAACGCACACACCTTAAACTTGGATAACTGACTTCTTTATTTGTCGTTTACAATATCTCAATTTTTTGACTTCATTCAATGCACGGTTTTTGATTTTATTTTTTATTGCGTGACACTGCACACACTCTATAGAATATGGGCTTTCAGAAAATTGTAGTTTCGACTTCAATTTCAATGTACTAGTGGGCTTTTGATGGTATTGAAATTAGCTAAAATTAGCCTTTCCGCTCAAGAGCTTTGATAAAGGTATTTGGATCGGCCTAAAATATTATAAACAAAAAAGCTTTTCCAAATCAAATTAACGCTTTGGAAACACCAAGACATGCACTATCATATATCCAAAGTACATTGATAGATATTATCGCGTTGATCTTTACGAGCGAAATGAAAATGCACAATTTTCCGCCATTTTCGCTAGCGGCTGGAGGCTAAAATGGCGATTTTCGAACTTTCCTCGATTTCGAAAAAACTAAAGCGGTTCAGAACCTTTGAATTTTATTTTCGAAAACAACTCACTATAGAGGTTATTTGAGCAAAATATGAAAAAATCCAAAATTTCACGACTGTCTTCTCATTCTCGCTTCTTAGAGAAATTGGCTCTTAATGTTCTTATTGAAATAGGCTGGTTGTTTTAGAGGGGACCGACTGTAGAATAGGAACGTTTCTTAATTCGACAGGATGTCGGGACATTTCAGAATTTAACTGGTTAAAGCTTAGGTACAACTTCATCCACGAGTATTGTAAACGATTAACGTGCCCTAATTTGTTTCTCCGATCAATTCGGTGACCAGTTGCCGCAGACAACTCCATACGCGTTATCCTATATATTTTTTTAATTTTTTTTTTTATATATCTTTATTTACCATCTGCATGTGTTTACTTAGTTTACATTGTTACCAGGTCAATACAGTGAAGGAGTATTTCTTCTAATTAATAATTTTAAACAATAATACTGTATTGTATATATAGGACATTACACGCCTTTATAAGTATTTAAATTGTTCAAACGTGTCTCTTGTGGTGCATACATTGGGGAGGAGTATTTTTCCAATTAGTTATTAAGAAAATTTTTCAATTCTGTATTTAAATAACACTTTGTCAACGAAAGTAGAGAGGTGAATAGCTTTGTTATGCATCTTACAAGTGTGGATGTAGTATCTCATAAATAAGGTCGTATAATTAAACTTTTTTAGTAATGTTTTATCATATGGGCCGGACATGATGCTAAATAATTTTTCTTCAATCGTTGGGATAAAGTTCGAATTATTGACAGCATTAAACCAGTCGATGACATTTTTTACAAAGTGTTTAACAAATTCGCAATCTTTAAATGTGTGATCAATTCAATCATGTTCACCGCAATAGAGGCATTCGTCATCCGTTTTGATTCCGTATCGAAAAAGCTCTTTATTGTTACTACAATTCTATGGATAAGTTTGAATTGAAATTCTTTTAATTTTGATTCCTTACAAATGTTTTTCAGGGAGTTAAATATTTTTTTCCATCCCTCTCCATCCAGGTGCATTGTTTGGTTCCATTTTGTTGGGCCAGTTTGACACCTCGTTAGAATTTTTTTGTTAAATAAACAATAGAAGTCCCTAGTTTTGGCTTTGCCTAAGTGGTTGCTGTCTGGTCGTCTAGTTGGAAAAGGGGGTTGTTCTCAATGTATAGTTCACTTTCCGGTGGAACTGTGGTTTTTGCTTTTGTGACTAGATGCTTCTGTATTGCACTTACAACTTGATAAAATTGGAGGAAGTAGTTATACCGGGTTTTCAATTCTTTCAAAAATTTTAAAATGTCGTTATAAAAAGATGCAAACCGTCCATATACTTTGTGCAGTAGTTACTTCTTAAAAGAAAACTCTAACCTCCCTATCTATCTAGATAATAGTCTGGGATAGTTTTCCAGTTTTTCTTTCCTGGTGCGAAAAGTCTCGGAATCAAAGCTAACCGCAATGCTTTAATCATAGTTTCTACGTCAATCATACGAATAGCCCCTTTGTCTCGATCTTGATAGAGGCCTTCTCTTTTTACTTTGTCGTTTTTGTTTTTCCATAGAAATTTAAACAGTTTTGTTTTGATTATTGGCGTTATTTCTTGAGGGACATTGAGAATTGATGCTGAGTAAACGAGTAGTGATAGAGCAAGAGATTTTATACTTAGTACTCTTCCAAATAGTGTAAGGTCACGTGCCCTCCATAGGTCCAGATTTCTTTGCAATTTTTGTAACTTGTGGTTGAAATTGTGTTGGTTATTTCCCTTTTCGTCGTACAAGACATGGATTACTAAGATTTTGACCGGATTGCGTAGCCATTTCAGTTGTAATGCATTGTTTTTATTATTTTTTCCATTTTCCCAACCAGATCGCTTTTGTTTTTTTCCGGTTTAATTTTAGGCCCGCTAGCGAACCAAAGTTATCAACTATTTCTAAGGCCTTTTCTACAGAAGCCAGGTCAGCACAAACAAGATTCGTATCATCTGCATATTGAACAAGGATGGTTAAGGATGGAGAAGATTGACACGGATTGCAAACAACGAATTTGAAAAGTTTAGCTAAGCTTTTCAAACGTGACTGAGCCCCTTTAAAGATTTGTAGAGTTTTGTGTTCATGGGTTCATACATCAGCACGTCAGGTGGCAATGAAGAAGATATTCGAGCAAGGAAAAGCCCTTGCTGCGTACAAAAAGCTGAGCAGGATCTGAAATGACTATCAGTTTCAAAGAGAAACAAGGTCCGTTTTAAGTCTAACGCACTCTCCTTGTTGTTGTATGGATTGGAAACGTGGTGGATGATTCCAGCAAATGTGGAAAAGGTGAATTGGTTATTGCACATGAGCCTACATCGGATGCTAAAGATCTACTGGCCAATGCGCATAACAATCTGGGAGATTGAAATAAGAGCAGAGATTAAGGCATTAAGAAGGCATATGGCAAGGAGGAGATGGACGTTGCCAGCTACGTTACGTACTTAGAATTGATCATCATTTACATGTTCGAATCACTCTCTCATGGCTACCAGAAAACAATAGAAATCGGGGCCTACAGCGAGGGATAAGGAGATGGCTAGCAAAAAGGGAGCTAAAGATAACATGTTTTGTTTTCGTCATTTAAGTTCAAAACGTGCGATTTTGTAATTCTTAATCGTAACTTTTTGAGCCGGATGAACGTAATTCAACACTTGAACTGATGGAGATGCAACATTGTAGGATTTTAATCGGACAAGGAGGTAGGAGCGATTTCACTTTTTTTTTTCGGCTCTGCCTCCGTGTAAGAACCTGTGAAACTCACAAGTGACGTAAAACAAAGAAAACAAAGAAGTTAACATAATAGATCCTAACCCTAAAAATACCTACAAAACAAAGAAAAAGTTCACAGGTTCTTACACAGAGGTAAGCCCTTTTTTTCTCTCGTACAACTGCATTTTTTGTTTAGTTACCAGTGAACTTATGACGCAATATTATGCATATATATGAACGATTTCTGCACGTGCGCTATCATGGTTTCCTTAAAGTTGCTGTTGGCCAGACGATTGGTCATGAAGAATGAACATGTGGCTTAAAAACTAACATATTTAGAAATCAGATAGAGTTTGTCCCCGAAAGAGCCCATGCATGCATGCAGAGACAGATCTACATCTTGGGCATAACGTGAGCCATATCAAAGGGTACGGGAATAAGATGCGTTGTTAAAAAGCTAAGGAATAGAAAAGTCAGAGAGGTATTTGTATATGTAAAGTGTTAAGGATTTTTTTAAATAACTGAGCCACTACGCACGCTCTCAAAGATCGATGGGTGTGTTTAGATGAGAGTATGTAAACTGGGTTGTGACGTTTAAGATTTGCGCGCATTTTTAAGGCTATTTTTCCGTGTTTACAGAGCCTAATCTTAACACTCGGAGGGTTCCGAGAAATCTCGAAACTTATACAAACCCTCGACTACGTCTCAGGCTTGCATAACTGTCTCGAATTCTCGCAACCCTTTTCATGTTTAGATGAGGTAGTATGTAAACATGGAAAATGTGCTCTTTTGCTCAAAATCATTATGGATCTATGTCCAACCCA
Source organism: Platygyra sinensis (assembly GCA_019787425.1). Lineage (NCBI taxonomy): Eukaryota > Metazoa > Cnidaria > Anthozoa > Scleractinia > Merulinidae > Platygyra > Platygyra sinensis. The sequence goes on along the minus strand of JAHPZR010032921.1, from coordinate 5,848 downwards.
AACTGGGTTACGTGTTGAAGGCCCATAGGCATTTGACCAACAGGCTATGATTAGTAGGCCTTTCAGTTAGGGAAGTCTGAAATACTATCAATTGTAAACTATGGTTGTGCTGTTCCAGGTTCTTATTATCGATTGGGTAACAGAGTTGGTATCAGATAGAAATTGATACCAAACATCGATGATTGCCATTTTGTTAATGATTTAGTTCTGTTGTGTACAAGATAGCGTCAAGCGAATGCGAGATTGCAAGAAAAGTACTGAGGTTAAACGTTCAATTAAGAGGAGACGAAAGAAGTAGCACAACTCTGGAATGGAACAATAAAAGGTCGGTCGGGGAAAGAGAAGTGGAAGATGTGGTTTAAGTTAATCGGGCGAATTCAAACAGGCTTGCATCATATTGATATAGGACTTTCAATATAGGGAAAGAAGGAGTTGCATTAACAAGCTACGAAAATGTACGGGTAAGCAGCCTGCTTAGCTGAAATGCAAAAAAGGGGTAATAATATCCATGAGCAATATAGGTTCTGTTTAACTCTATGTCGCCGAGTCACGGGGATGACAAAGGAGGATTAAAGCAAGCTAGGCGTCATCTAGCATAAATGCTGAGATAAAATCCTCCAAGATTACTGGCTGATCCATGATGGAGATCAGTAATCAAAAGATAACTGAAAGATTCGATGCAAGGGCAAGCGATGAACAGATGACGATGGTAATGGGTAGGACATGTTTACAAGATGTCATCAGACCAAAATTTTAACATTGCTTAGTCTAACGTAGACACCAGTACAAAAACAAGCCCATTAGGTGACGGCCATCAGAGACTTACTGGAGAACTATTAAAATAGAAACAGACACTGCTTGCGTTTATAAATACATCTAGAACCTGGAGAAAAACAAAAATTGCAGCAGAGACAGAGTAACTGGAAGAAGAAGGTAATATGGCCGCACGGATCGCTTTTAATTATATAGACCTGATCGTAGAAACACACAACGTTAATAATAAAAATGATGAAAATATTTAATTAGCCTTATGAAACTTTATCTTCCTTTTTCAAAATTAACTAAATGAATGAAGAGTTTAAATCCATGATCTCGAAATTCGCTGTAAATGACATTTTACCTCACTTTACTTCACTTTTGTCTGCAATGCCTCAACATGAGGCTGTCAAAAACGAGTTCAGTTAATTTTTGTATCACTGGAAAAACATTAACTCACTAAAATGATGCACAATTCTTGATTTTGTGGGTTAATTTTTTGTCGTCAGCTAGTGGAGTCATTGCATGAATGTCTGAGCAAAACCAACAGCGATGAATTGCACTGATAAACAGATTTGAAGAGTGGAGTCCAATGACGATGTGATTTTCACTTTCTCGGTCATCTATCAATTTTGAAGAACACAACACCTTTGTAGAGGCTTCCCTATATTTTCAGTTCCAAAACGCAAAATTCAGCGAGATTTTACAAAATACATAACTTTAGAGAGAACAACACAAGCATATATTACTAACATTATTGTAGATGAAGTTGCAATGTCACTTTTTTAATAACACGCATTGGCTGCAATTTTTTACATCTCATTTAAAAAATTTCTTTATGTAAAGGCTTGAAACTTGTGATGATGTTTTGATACTATCGCGTCACTAGTTTAATGAATTAAAAGTTTCAGTTTTACTTACTGTTAATTTTGACCCAAAGTAAGAAATATGGAACTTCACGAGCGAACCTGACCAAAAACTTATAAAGAGAAAACAAGCATATCAAATATCCACTTAGCAACTGATATCGGTCATCTTCATTTTTTCCTTAAAATAAGTGGTTATAAATTACAAAAGAAAATTAAGACCTTTGGGGAAAATATACATCGTCTTCCATGACGTTGTGACTGACGATGAGATAGTTCAATCGTGCAGATAAATGAAGCCTAAAGCTCTGATACTAGAATGCCGCGTTTAGGTCCAAGATACACACTTACACACTTACTTACACTTTATTAATTTTCAATTAAATTTTACAAAAAAAGGACATACCCGCAGCTAACAAAGGCTAATCTAGGTGGGCCATGCCTTAATAGCCTTAATAGATAATGATAAAGCTGTTCATGTAAAGACGAAAAAATGTGGAGAAATGAACTTCAGAAAGAAAAAGCTTCTATTTTTTTCCACGCTTTAAGTTATAAAAAACACTGATATGTACGGTTGAATCTAAACTGATTGCCACAAATCAGCCTCTAATGATTCTGTTCTGTACGCATGTAGTTTCACAAGCAAGTAATTCGTCCTGCCGAATCTTATCGTTTGGGTCCAGTATCGCATTTTAGCTTGGCAAACACATTTATCATGAGGATCCGGCTCGGGCTATAGAGGGTAACCACCACCATTTTATTAAATTGTCTCGGCAGAGCTTTAAACGCTAGAAAACAATCCACTGTTGCTGTTCGGTTTCAATTAAAACAGAACAACACTGTCTAGGCGCTTTTCGTGACTTTTGATTCCAGTGAAAGTTTAAAAACAGTAATTTTACGGACTACCTAAACGCTTGTAGACAGAAAAACCAGGGTATTCCTGACGTTTGGAAAAACGGTTAAAATAAGACTTTATGCCTTCGATCATGTTGTTTTTTTTTGTAAACTAAAAGACAAAACTAAACAAACAATCAACCTTTTGCTACAAGTGGAATTTATAATTTCGCCAGCAGTGGACAATTATTTATAAGATTTAGGCATTTTATATTTCAGTTTGCGCAGTTTTTCAGTTTTCAGCCTGCAGGTTACATATTTCAGTTTCTAGTAGTTTAAATTTCTAGAGATTAACTACTGCTTTTCCCCGCGGGCTTTAAATTTCTAAACTGAATAATATCATGCTACTAGTTATATTGACTATAAATTACAGCTTACTTACAGGTCTGGCCCAAATTGACGCTTTTTGGACTTCCCAAATGTGTTTTTGACGAGACAATGCTCCTGGAAGTAAAGAAAAAAAAAAATCCAATGTCAGTGATACTATATATTGACCTCACGTTCGGTCAATAACGCATATCTCTCTGCTGACCGGTGAATACGTGAGCTACCCCCTATCTTAGGTCCCGTCCATATTACGCCGCAGAAATGTAAAATCGCTTTTTTTTTATTTTAATGGTAAGGTCTACCGTCCACACTCATCAAAAACGCAGTTTTTCGAAAATCTTAAAACACAAATCCAAAATGACCGATGATGATTGTTGCGTCTTTAAACTCCTCGGGCGTGGTATAAACAGAAAGCAGTTAATGTGCTTTGACAGTGAGAACTCCGTTTTCAAATTTCTCCGGCGTAGTGTTGGACGAAAGCTATAAATAATACGTCTATCAGGATAACGTTTTTATAGCGTTTATCACGTGTAAGGTCCTGATGCCCGAATGCTTTTATTATTTTTTTTCTATTGCGTTACAATATCTAATAATCTAACTAGGATGAAGCAAAATATAAGATAAACGATAGACCGAGTAGATGCATCGTGTCTATAATTTGACAACAAATAAACAAGGACCAAGATCTCAAGTGACAGTTATATTTCGGTATAAACTATACCATCATCAGACTGAAAATGCATGCAAGATTAGGAGCAATAGATTGACAATGGATTAAAATCCAGCAGGGAACTATGCCTGTTCTCTTGAGTATACCTCTTGTAACTATTTAAGCTAGTTATCTGGTATGCATTTTCAGTCTGATGATGGTATAGTTCATACGGAAATATAACTGTCACTTGAGATCTTGGTCCTTGTTCATTTTTTGTCAAATTATAGACACGATGAATCTACTAGGTCTATCGTTTATCTTATATGTCCTGAAATTATCATCAGGTTCTGGCTTATGAAGCAAAATTCTCGACAAGTAAACAACAAATTAAAATTGTTCCTTTTATTTAACTTTCCCGGAGACGATTTAACTGTTCCGCATTTTCAGAACAAGCGCATGCAAAATTCCATTTTGAAGCAAGATCTTTGAGAAACGACAATACCATCTACACAATTCCTTAATTAAACCTTTAAATTGGTATGGTGGGAGGGGGGGGGGGGGGGGGAGGGGAGGATGGGGTTATGCGACATTATCAGGAGACCTGTATTATACTATATCAGAATTTTACAATAAAGTTCTGACTGTGTCATTTAAGTAAATGTAATTAGCAAAGACTTACTTGCAATGTGGTATTTCTGTCCTCTTTAATTCCTGGAAATCTCTTTCCTGGAGTGAGGTAAAAGATCTTTGCTTCTTTGTAACCTAGGTGAAATGTAGAACTCCGTCAGATATGTGCTTTCGTCATACGTTTTAAATTTCTTGTCACATTCAGATTTATTTCAATTCAAATTACAGCTTACTTACAGTTTGTCAAACCCAAATAGCAACTCCTGAACTTCTTGGCTAAACTTTTCTCGACTACTCAGCCTGCAAATAAAATGATTCATAAATTCATTGCAGGGAGTGGTAGATTGCACTATAGAAGAGAATGCAGGGTGTGCATCAAATTTGAACTCCCTGACAACAGTCATGCACGATAGTGGAGTTGGACATCTTGAAACAACTTATTTTTTTTAGGAAATTTACAGACTCCCACTTTACTATTTCTTTAAGATGACAGGAAATTGCATGCATGTGCAACGGTCCGCTTATAACACAGACGGTCCAGATGTTGTTTGTGATTTACATACGTGACAGTATTGCGTTACGTTTTGAGCCAATTAAGAGAATGTATGAAAATGGTTCGAAAATCGCTCTAAATTCAACTTGTAGCAAAAGATTTGAATAAAAGAAGCTTACCTTAGTCTGCGCTTGTGTTATTTTGAAGTCTTTGTGGCAGCTGAGTCGTTCTAAAGTCGTTCTAAAGCGATTTTGACGATTTAAACTTTTCAAGGTTTGCTTTCCTTTGCTACAAGTTGAATTTAGAGCGATTTTAGCACCATTTTCATACATTCTTTTAAATGGCTCGGAACGTAACACAGCACTGTCACGTATGTAAATCATTAACAACATCTGGGCCGCCAGTGCTTACAAGCGGTGAAACTTGTGAACTGCGAACTGGTTCGCGGAAAAAAGTCATTAGCAAATGTATGAAAGATTAAAAACGCAACTGGACGCTTTCTAGTAAGAAGTGAATCACTCAAATTTGGAAATGTGCTCCTTTGCTATGATCATAATTTTGCTTCTCATTCATTACTCAGAATTCAAATCTTAACAAAATTATTCGCCATCGGATATCGATTCTCATACAAAGGCTGTAATTTCTGTCACTGTTACCTACCCTTAGAATGGCTTCCAAAACCTCTCATAAAGACCTCTCAGGTTCTACTTAACACCACCTATCACAACCAAAATAAATCAATAAGTTGGAGGAAACTAGTCTTCCAGTGTTCTAAGTAACTAGAATCCAAAAATCTATAAGTCTCTAAATATTATATTTTAATGCAACTTATCGGTGATTCGTTCAGTTCTTTATCTGTGAAGTTTGTTTTGCGAGCTTTCCTTATTCGTTTGGAAATAGAATGGCGCTTGTTGTGCATAGGAATTCCTTTCCGTTGTCTATTATTGATGCATGTGAATAGCTTTGCTAATATATAGCATCTAACTAATATGACTCACCACAATAGGGCGTTTTCTTGTTTTCTCCAATAAGCTAAGCAATCAATGTTCCTCTACGGACAAGTGGAATTTAGAACTTCGCCGCTTATTATAGAATCTAGACTTTAATTATGCTATTTTCCCGTCCTTGATATTAATAAGTTTTGACAGATATTCGAATTTGACGTTAAAGTTTCATTTTCCAAATCTACTTTTGACATTTCTATTTTTTGGCCATGAGGTTGTAGATTTTGGT
>JAHPZR010032920.1:0-14265 GCA_019787425.1 Platygyra sinensis | reverse complement strand
TATTAAAGAACATAATTATTTCGAACTACTTTATGTTAGTGCATTTAGTTCCCTAGTTAAGGTCTCCAAAATGTTTTCCAGGTGTGAATTTTTGTCCAAAGTTTGAAGTTGTACTACAAAAACAGTTTTTGTCGATCATTGCGAATCACTCGACTGAATTAGACTTTTCTACCCTAAATTGAGTAGCAGATAACGAGAAAATTCGTTAAGTGTATTCCACAGCAATTCTATGAAGTACAGCAAACGATTAGAGAGGGAAACTCGACTGAAATTGTCTCAGTTTTTACTTAAAATTGTACAAAGAGACACACAGGATTACGCGCCATTACAGCGCCGAGCAACAAACAACCAAACAAACTCTCACAACTTCAAAAATTTCAATTGAATTTACTTACAGTAACTTTCCTTGCCATCTAAAGGTGAATAGAGGTAAACTTTGGAAGTGAAAAAAGGGCGAAAGATTGACGATAACCGCTAATTCATTCACGAAAATAGATCAACACGATGGATTCCGCCCGCTGTAGCGGTCCGTATGAGAGAATTCCGCCCGCTCCAGGAACCAATCAGATTGCAGGATTTGTTGAATTCCGCCCGCTCACGAGCCGAAAAAAGATAAATATATGTTATTTACCGGGCGGGAGGTCCGTATGGGAAAAAAACTGTGCCCGAGGTCCTGAGTACGGCCCGAGACCGAAGGCCGAGGGCCGTACTCAAGACCAAGGGCACAGTTTTTTCCCATACGGACCGACCTAGCCCGGTAAATAATATGCTTATTTTTTCCTGCAGTAAATTGGTTTTACAGATTGCTAATGGGTTTGTTTACGCAACTCTTGTCATTGAATGTCTTGAATCGGCTCTCGCGCCGTCCACTAACGATTTGTAAAAAAATCTTGGCAACGAGCGAATAATTCAGATAGTAGACAAAGAAAGATGTATTTAAAAGCATATAGTTTTCGAACTACTTTATGTTAGTTGCATTTATTTAACCAGTTAAGTTCTCCAAAATCGTTTTTGCGGTGTGAAATTTCGTGCGAAGTTTGGAGTTTTACTACAAAACAATTTCTGTCAGTCGTCACATCAAGTTTAAAATCACTCGAAATCAGACTTTTCTACTGTAAATGGGATAGCAGAAAGCGAGGAAATTCGTTAAGTGTATTCTACAGAAATTCTCCTAAATACAGCAACGATCAGAAAAGTAAACTTGACTGAAATCGACTCTAATTGTACGGCGAAGGAAACACAGGATTAAGCGCCGTTACAGCGCAAAGCTACAAACAACCAAGCAAACTCTCACAACTTCAAAACACTCAACTGAATTTACTTACAGTGACTTTCCTTGCCATTTTAAAAGAGAACAGAGATAAACTTGCGTTGACTAATCGCCGATGGATGTGTAAAAAAGGCAAAAGATTGACGATTACCGCTAACTTTTAGGAGCGAAATTTAGGCAGCGGGAAAAAATTCGGCCCGTGGGCCGTATCGTAAAAAGCTGGACCGGTCACGTGGGTAAGATTAGCCAATCAAATTCGAGGATTTAGGATTCCGGCCCGCTCAGATGCTCGAGAAAAAAATAATAAATGATATTAAATGTCACGTCAGTACAAGACCGCGCAGCTGCGAATTGTAATTGGCTGATGAAACGTTAACATTGTTGATCGATCAGTACTGTTCATAATCACTTACGATCACGTTTCAAATAATAACTCGCGTGACGGAAGATGTCTGACATTCTGTTTTAGCTTGTTTCGGAAACAATCGCGGAGGATAGAAAAAGCTCGGAAAACGTAGCAGGACTTTATCGATAGTTTTTAATACTGCCCAAAATGCTAAAACACCGCATCCCGCAGCTCCAGAAAATACCGCAATACCGCAATTCGAGATAAAATTCCGAAATACCGCAAGAAAAATGGCCCAATACCGCAATACCGCAAACCCCAATGTCCCCCTCAGTCTGATGTATAATAATTGTTAATTGAAAGTGAAGAGCGATCATCGCAGGAAATTTTCCAATTTCAGCAACTGGAAAGAAGAAGCCTGATAAAATCAGGGCTTCAACGTAACGGGATTCGAACCTGTGACCTCCGCGATGCCGGTGCGATGCTCTACCAACTAAGCTATGAAGCCACACATTGGGAACGAGGTCAATTTGTTGAATTCATATCATCCCGTGCAGTGTATATATGAAATAATTCATATTTGTACTGCGGTTGTAGATGAAAGTGAAGAGCGATCATCGCAGTAAATTTTCCAATTTAAGCAACTGGAAAGAAGAAGCCTGAAAAAAACCGCGGTACAAATATGAATTATTTCATATATACGTCACATCACTTCACTGCACGGGAAGATATGAACTCAACAAATTGACCTCGCTCCCAATGTGTGGCTTCATAGCTCAGTTGGTATGTAGAGCATCGCACCGGTATCGCGGAGGTCACCGGTTCGAATCCCGTTGAAGCCCTTGTGCGCGCGTTCTCGCTAACGCAAATCAGCGCGCGCACAAGTATTGCATAAAAACAATTCAAGGACGTTCGCCCCCCAAAGTTTCCACATACAGATTTTTTTTTAAATTTTGACTGCAGGTAGAAAATGATAAAATTAGATGAAAAACGTAAAAAAAATCGGGGGTCACCGAACTCGTTTTGAAGATAAGGCGTATCACAGACCATACATTTCTAGGATTTCCAGTCACTCGAGGCGATTCTGGCCGGATTCATTACTATCGGCATATATTTAAGTTGAAGAATCATATCTAAGTTATGTGTGTTTAACACAGCATATACAGGCCTATTTGTTAGATCTTGGCTACATATGTCATTGAACTTCTAAGTCGCGCACACCTGTATCCATGTACAAAATCGACCCTATTTGAATAGTATATGAGAAATAATTAAACTGTTCCCACGTACAATTTTTTTGTGTTTTTTAGTGTAATGGAAAAAATCAGAAAGGAAGTGACCTGCCGAAAAAAAAGTGGGGTCACCGAGCATCCAACAAAAATATTAGCAGATCAAGTTACCGCATACCGCAAAGGTCATCAGCTCTATATTTTGTTGAGTTTCGACTTGGTGCACGCGCTTGAAATGCATAACGTGGCACGCGCCACCTCATGTTTAGCGTGCGCACTAGAGATGCGCAGTAGTAATGGGCGCGAACGTTAATTGACGTCAGTTTTTTATGCGTCTGTCCTGTTATTGAGCATGAATTTCGTCATAACATTGTCAAAGTAGCTGTGGATCCACGAGGCGATAGCCGAGTGGATTTGCAGACTACTTTGACAATGCTATGACGAAATTCGTTGTCAATAACAGGACAGACGCATTAAAAAACTGACATCAGTTTGGTTTTTTACGATAACAAGTTATCAAATTGTCCGCTCTTGTTCGTTGACGCATCGCATAAATTATAAATTCACGTGTCTATTCGCTTATTGACAAAAAAATTAGCCAATGAGCGCGCAAGAATTTCTGCAGTTATCGTAAAATATGTCATCAATACAGCGATCATTTTATTTGCTCAGTGTCCGCGCTATCTGCACTGTTTTTCTTTACAAATGAACACAATGTATTGATGATTTAAGGTTATTCCTCACAATTGCACTGCGCATCCTTTCTGCGCATAATTTATGGCGTCATTTAGCGCGCTCTCGTGCACGTGCACACTGAAAACATGGCGGATTTGCCTTGATATTGAGCTCTTTCAGTTGAAAAATGGCTATAGCTCACCAACGAGCGTGGGCACCCCAATTTTTTTTCCAGTCATTGTAATCAACTTATCATAAACTTTGCTTGAGGATAGACTGATCTGATTTCTATTGCTAAAAATTGAATAAATAGCGAAAATAGCAAGTAAACTGTGGTCTTTTCTATTTTGCCCTATGGTAACCATGTCAAGAAATTTGGTTGAAATTTTAATCAAGGATTCAGCTTTCTGTCTAAATCAAACTTAAAAAGTTTATTTGTGTCCGATACAACGCATTGACTCCAGTTTAATGCGTGTTCTCATGAGTCTCGGTCACAAAAATTTACAATTATTACTGGGAATGCGTTCTTGTAATATAAGCGTTAAATAATGCCAAAATGGGTCATTTTCAATGCCCAAGTGCTCCTTAATAAGTATGGTCACCCCCCTTTTTTATTTCAAAATTGAAGTTCTCATATGATAAATATTCAGTGGGCAAAGTTTGAACGAAAATCTATTGTCAGTTTTATTTCAGGGGAATTACCTTAACTCTTTTATTACAAAGGTAAGTTACAAAAGGTAACGATGCAAAGAACTCAGTTCACCTTTTTCTTGTTGCTAAAAGAATCAACGCAAAAAAAAAACCAGTTAAATGCAGCTCATGCGTTAAAAGTCGAAAAAATTGCAATTGAGTGAAACAAAATTTGCCACGAAAATACTTTAGGAAATAAGTAACTGGAGGATTGAAAAAATTGAACTTTAATAAAGGAAATTCAAGTTAGGCCAGTGAACCATCAACGCGGGATAATTAAAGTTCTGTTTGTTAAATTATTATTAAAATAGCGCTAACTTGCGAGTATCGTTAAAAGTTTGTTGTATGAAAATTATAAAGAAAATCTGATGACTAGATTTTCTGCAAATAAATAAAACCGATTTTAAACACCTGTTTATACTTAATCATGTTGCCATGAAAACGGCACATACGTCATCTTAATTATCAAAAAGTTGAAGTTTGTGTTGTTAACTTGCTTGCTGCCATTTTAGCGACCAAAGGATCGAGAGTTTTAGAGGAAAAGTTAAATGAAAGAGAGGTATCAAAAACTGTGTTCAGCCACCTTAAAACATTGCAGTAAAGCAAATCATATTGCAATAAAACGAACTAAATACGAAAACGTTTTTGGTTTAGTTGCTTCGCACAAAATCCGGTTGATCTCCAAATTTTTAAAGATAAGTAACTTGAATTAAATATCTTACCTCCAAGTTAGTTGGCTTTCTAGTAGGGCGAAGACAAAAAGAGCATTGAGTGATTTTGTGTGATTTGCAAATTATGTGCAGTCCTCATTGGACTGTTGTTTTGGCAAAGCCATGCCACTTTATCATGATTCATTTCGGCTTTACCGAAACGGATTATTCGCTCTCCAAAGTAGATATGACACTTGAAAAGGGTTTAATCAAGATCGCAACACGGAAAAGATGTTCCGTCGCATGATTCACTCGCATCGCCCACGAGCAGTAAACCAACTCTGTCCCACAATTTCTGCCGCTAGCATGTAATCGCCATTAGTTGCAATTGTAAAAAGACCTGGAAAATTCTTTGCAAACAAGTTCTCCGTAAATGCGTAGACAGCTGTGCTTGATTCTTGAACCAAACTGGTTTTAACTCGCAACTTGCGATTGGATTAATTAGGAGGATACTCAACGAAGCAACTTGGGTAACTCAGTCGAGAAAACACTATTTTAAGCCGATCGCATTCCTCGGAAAAGTAGGACCAGTTGGAAGAGAGGCGGAAGGCACGATATGCAAGCATAGTTTTTAGGGCGCGTTCGTTTGGGATATTCCGGAATAAGAATATATTCCGGAGTATATTCCGGCTATTCTGCTCCTGGGTGCAGAATAGCCGGAATGGAAATCCAGGTATTCCGGAATGAGAATAGCTCCCAAACAAACGCTTACTCGCATTATTCCAATTATTATTATTCCGGATTGATCCCAAACGAACGCGCTCTTAGTAAGCCCAGCTTGTATCTTCACTTTTAAGCTTGATAATGTCCGAAGTGCGGTCGAAACGTGGCGACCTTTTACCGTTAGGTTTTATTTCAAACAGTTTATTCTGCATGTTTTTGTTTTTGCTTTCAAGGAAGCTTCGTTTTTCCGCGAAATTTTGGCGGGTGCCGGACGTTTGAGACAGCCACCAATCAATCATATTTGATGGTCTCTCAAATAAAAGCACGAGGATAATGAATTGATTCATATCAGTACCAACAATCATCAGACAGTTCGTGAGTTGCGCGTTAAAGATGATATATATCCAATGCGATTCGTTTGACATGCGATTAATGCGCTTTACAATGCTCAGAGTATAACTGATAAAAGAAAGCAGGACAGAAGTAATCAAAGAACTGATTTATATAAAGAATTTCAACAGTTTAACATCTTGATTTTTTGCTTGGTATTTTGCTGTGATCAGAAATATTCAGAGATCTTTTGTGCTCACTCTATTTCCTGAGCAGGTTGTGTTTCAACCTTTTCCGGTTAATGGTTCGATGTATAATTCATTTGCTCTTTGTATACACCAACCTTCATTAAAAAAGCAGAATTTTTTTTCTTGATTTAGTTTCTCTGAAAACACCATGATTCTAAAACAAAAGAAAATACTCAATTCTTATAGCTACAAATTTCTTTAGTAAATTTTCTAACCGATGAGAATGGAAGGACAATGTAGAAATCGACATTTGTTCAGTGAAGTTATAAGCCATCAGGAAAGCTAAATATGACAAATGAATTTCTTGATCACCTGATAAGGCTAAAAGTTTACTTAAAAATACTTAAATATTAAAGGAAAGGAAGTGTAAGGTTGTTGATAGCAATAAAGCAGCAATTTACATAGGAAAACAAAGTTTAATTTTTATGTTCAATTGATGTTATTTCTTGCGTTGTAGAATTTCCTCTTACCATCAGTCACTTTAGAATGAAGCGCGTTATGCCGAGTCTAACAATAAAAATTGAAAATTCCTCAGTTGTCGATTGGTTTAAAAAACTCTTATTTTCTACAAATTCACAAATTGTTATCGGACAGTTAAATAAGCCAATCACATTCAAAGTAGTATTTTAAATCAACCAATCACACTCAAAGTTGTAGCTTAAATTTCAGAGCAACATTAAACAATTTACGCTTCCTTTGTCAGTCTTTGAACGCAAAATTTCCCTTGGCTCTTCCTCTTTTCTCGGCGGAAATTGTAATTTTTATGATTAATTGGTCGTGTAGTCCAGTCCCTGAACTCTCCTTTCTTCCCGCCCCCTATAGGGGCTAAACCCGTAAACAGCCCCCTATAGGGGCTAAACCCGTAAACAGCCCCTATAGGGGGCGGGAAGAAATGAGAGTTTAGGGACTGGACTATTAGTCGTCCAACTCGAGCCGTAATCATACTCATGATAAACTAATCGGACTCCAGCTGCGTGGCCGTCTGATTTTGTTATTTATCGTATGAATACAGACTGAATTGAACTCCACTCAGTCCTATTTCCATTACAAATCACGGATAATTCAGAGCAGGCATTTTTAGGTGGTGGACGAGAATGAGCAGTTCGAGTTAATCGTGACTCTGTAAGGTCGCTTCAGACTCGATTAGAAGGTTCTGATTAATGACGATTTCTCAGCAACCATTTTAGTCATTTATTTCTTAGCTATCATCAAGAGCTATCATATAATTTTATGAACTTATAGGCTCAGCTATCAGTTTAAAATCCTGAGACGTTTTACAACTGAAGCGAACCTTCCGTAATCGGGACTATTAATTAATTATTAGCACACGAATAACAATACGACTTCGTCTTGCTATAGAACGGGTTCTTTGTCATGGTAAACCCCCCCCCGGAAGGGGGGGTACTTGACCCATGTTTGGGTATGTTTGGGTTTCTAAGTTAGTTTCTGCCGCACTCCTTCGCAGCCCTTATCTTGTTTAATATTGTGATTTTTACGATAACTACAGAAATTCACGCGCGCTCATTGGCTAATTTTTATTGTCCATATGCGGACACACACATAAATTTAAAATTCATGCGACGCGTCAGTGAGCGAGAGCGGGCAATTCGACAATTTGTTATCGTAAAAAACAAATTGATGTCAGTTTTTAATGCGTCTGTCCTGTTATTGACAATGAATTTCGTCATAACATTGTCAAAGTAGTCTGCGGATCCACTCGGCTATTGCCTCGTGGATCCACAGCTACTTTGACAATGTTATGACGAAATTCATGATCAATAACAGGACAGACGCATAAAAACTGACGTCAATTTGTTAAGTCGAGGTGGCCTCTCCTAAAAGCCTGGTGGTTTCTTGAGGTCTCCTCGCCTAACAACTTGCTGTATATTATTATTGTTATTATTATTATTTATTTTCTTTTTTTCTTTTTTTTTATCTGTTGCAGGGGCGGGGCAGAAGACAACCTCGTTCCCAGGGTACTGAACGAGGTTGGGCAGAAGACTCCTGAAATTTTCGTATCTGGATCATCCAACAAAAAGTGACGTCATATCCGGTTTCAACTGGGCCTCGCAGCTGGTTTCACAAAGCGAAAAAATGGCGTTTGGATTTGCCAAGATTTTCTTCTATTTACAAACCATCAGGTTCGTTTCCTTCCTTACTGAGGCTAGAAATATGTGGCAGGCATATTTCTTCGACTTTTTTAGCAAAACTTTCGGCAAGAGAGAACAGTTTATTATTGTTTTGAAGGAAAATAACGGATAGTCTTCTGTCATCAAATGGCGGATTTTACACATTGGCAAAACTGGTGTTGTTCCGACTTTTGGTTCTTGTTGTTCGCGATTTAGTGATAACTACGGAGCCCCCAATAGGACATCAACCAAAAAACTTTGAGACGGAAAAAGACAACTTATAAGACGACTTATAACTCGTCCAAGACGACTTATCAGTCTTTTACGTCTAAGACGACTTCTAAGTCGACTTATAACTCGTCCAAGGTGACTTATAAGTCGACTTATAACTTGTCTATGGCGACTTATAACTTGTCTATGGCGACTTATAAGTCGACTTATAACTCGTCTAAGGTGACTTATAAGTCGACTTATAACTCGTCTCTGGCGACTTATAAGTCGACTTATAACTCGTCTGTGGCGACTTATAAGTCGACTTAAAACTCGTCTGTGGCGACTTATAAGTCGACTTATAACTCGTCTATGGCAACTTAAAGTCGATTTATAACTTGTCCCTGCCGACTTACTAGTCGACTTAGAACTCGTCTATGGCGACTTATAAGTCGACTTATAACTCATCCATGCCGACTTGTAAGTCGATTTACTCGTCTATAGCGACTTGAATAGTCTATTGAAAGTTGAAACAACAATGTGGACTGGCTTCCGTGGCACGTGAAGGCATCTTCACGTGATCGCACTTAGTCAGTTCGAACATAGCTGTCTGTAGGTGTTGTTTACGTTTGTTTAGCCTGCGTAGCTGTCGGGATTTCGCGCGCGAGTGCGAATAATCCGTTTCGGTAAAGCCGAAATGAATCATGATAAGTGGCATGGCTTTGCACCAAAACAAACAGTCCAATGAGGACTGCACATAATTTGCAAATCACACAAAATCACTCAATGCTCTTTTTGTCTTCGCCCTACTAGAAAGCCAACTAACTTGGAGGTAAGATATTTAATTCAAGTTTACTTATCTTTAAAAAATTTGGAGATCAACCGGATTTTGTGCGAAGCAACTAAACAAAAACGTTTTCGTATTTAGTTCGTTTTTATTGCAATATGATTTGCTTTACTGCAATGTTTTAAGGTGGCTGAACACAGTTTTTGATACCTCTCTTTCATTTAACTTTTCCTCTAAAACTCTCGATCCTTTGGTCGCTAAAATGGCAGCAAGCAAGTTAACAACACAAACTTCAACTTTTTGATAATTAAGATGACGTATGTGCCGTTTTCATGGCAACATGATTAAGTATAAACAGGTGTTTAAAATCGGTTTTATTTATTTGCAGAAAAATCTAGTCATCAGATTTTCTTTATAATTTTCATACAACAAACTTTTAACGATACTCGCAAGTTAGCGCTATTTTAATAATAATTTAACAAACAGAACTTTAATTATCCCGCGTTGATGGTTCACTGGCCTAACTTGAATTTCCTTTATTAAAGTTTCAATTTTTTCAATCCTCCAGTTACTTATTTCCTAAAGTATTTCGTGGCAAATTTTGTTTCACTCAATTGCAATTTTTTCGACTTTTAACGCATGAGCTGCATTTAACTGGTTTTTTTTTTTGCGTTGATTCTTTTAGCAACAAAGAAAAAGGTGAACTGAGTTCTTTGCATCGTTACCTTTTGTAACTTACCTTTGTAATAAAAGAGTTAAGGTAATTCCCCTGAAATAAAACTGACAATAGATTTTCGTTCAAACTTTGCCCACTGAATATTTATCATATGAGAACTTCAATTTTGAAATAAAAAAGGGGGGTGACCATACTTAATTAAGGAGCACTTGGGCATTGAAAATGACCCATTTTGGCATTATTTAACGCTTATATTACAAGAACGCATTCCCAGTAATAATTGTAAATTTTTGTGACCGAGACTCATGAGAACACGCATTAAACTGGAGTCAATGCGTTGTATCGGACACAAATAAACTTTTTAAGTTTGATTTAGACAGAAAGCTGAATCCTTGATTAAAATTTCAACCAAATTTCTTGACATGGTTACCATAGGGCAAAATAGAAAAGACCACAGTTTACTTGCTATTTTCGCTATTTATTCAATTTTTAGCAATAGAAATCAGATCAGTCTATCCTCAAGCAAAGTTTATGATAAGTTGATTACAATGACTGGAAAAAAAATTGGGGTGCCCACGCTCGTTGGTGAGTCTATAGCCATTTTTTCAACTGAAAGAGCTCAATATCAAGGCAAATCCGCCATGTTTTCAGTGTGCACGTGCACGAGAGCGCGCTAAATGACGCCATAAATTATGCGCATGAAGGATATTGCGCAGTGCAATTGTGAGGAATAACCTTAAATCATCAATACATTGTGTTCATTTTGTAAAGAAAAAACAGTGCAGATAGCGCGGACACTGAGCAAATAAAATGATCGCTGTAATTGATGACATATTTTACGATAACTGCAGAAATTTCTTGCGCGCTCATTGGCTAATTTTTTTTGTCAATAAGCGAATAGACACGTGAATTTATAATTTATGCGATGCCGTCAACGAACAAGAGAGCGGACAATTTGATAACTTGTTATCGATAAAAAACCAAACTGATGTCAGTTTTTAATGCGTCTGTCCTGTTATTGACAACGAATTTCGTCATAGCACTTGTCAAAGTAGTCTGCAAATTCCACTCGGCTATCGCCTCGTGGATCCACAGCTACTTTGACAATGTTATGACGAAATTCATGCTCAATAACAGGACAGACGCATAAAAAACTGACGTCAATTAACGTTCGCGCCGCCATTACTACTGCGCATCTCTAGTGCGCACGCTAAAACATGAGGTGGCGCGTGCCACGTTATGCATTTCAAGCGCGTTGCACCAAGTCGAAACTCAACAAAAATATAGAGCTGATGACCTTTGCGGTATGCGGTAACTTGATCTGCTAATATTTTTGTTGGATGCTCGGTGACCCCCACTTTTTTTTCGGCAGGTCACTTCCTTTTCTGATTTTTTCCATTACACTAAAAAACACAAAAAAAATTGTACGTGGGAACAGTTTAATTATTTCTCATATACTATTCAAATAGGGTCAGATTTTGTACATGGATACAGGGTGTGCGCGACTTAGAAGTTCAATGACATATGTAGCCAAGATCTAACAAATAGGCCTGTATATGCTGTGTTAAACACACATAACTTAGATATGATTCTTCAACTTAAATATATGCCGATAGTAATGAATCCGGCCAGAATCGCCTCGAGTGACTGGAAATCCTAGAAATGTATGGTCTGTGATACGCCTTATCTTCAAAACGAGTTCGGTGACCCCCGATTTTTTTTACGTTTTTCATCTAATTTTATCATTTTCTACCTGCAGTCAAAATTTAAAAAAAAATCTGTATGTGGAAACTTTGGGGGGCGAACGTCCTTGAATTGTTTTTATGCAATACTTGTGCGCGCGCTGATTTGCGTTAGCGAGAACGCGCGCACAAGGGCTTCAACGGGATTCGAACCGGTGACCTCCGCGATACCGGTGCGATGCTCTACATACCAACTGAGCTATGAAGCCACACATTGGGAGCGAGGTCAATTTGTTGAGTTCATATCTTCCCGTGCAGTGAAGTGATGTGACGTATATATGAAATAATTCATATTTGTACCGCGGTTTTTTTCAGGCTTCTTCTTTCCAGTTGCTTAAATTGGAAAATTTACTGCGATGATCGCTCTTCACTTTCATCTACAACCGCAGTACAAATATGAATTATTTCATATATACACTGCACGGGATGATATGAATTCAACAAATTGACCTCGTTCCCAATGTGTGGCTTCATAGCTTAGTTGGTAGAGCATCGCACCCGGCATCGCGGAGGTCACAGGTTTCGAATCCCGTTACGTTTGAAGCCCTGATTTTTATTCAGGCTTCTTCTTTCCAGTTGCTGAAATTGGAAAATTCCTGCGATGATCGCTCTTCACTTTTCAATTAACAATTATTATACATCAGACTGAGGGGGACATTGGGGTTTGCGGTATTGCGGTATTGGGCCATTTTTCTTGCGGTATTTCGGGAATTTTAATCTCGAATTGCGGTATTGCGGTATTTTCTGGAGCTGCGGGATGCGGTGTTTTAGCATTTTGGGCAGTATTAAAAAACTATCGATAAAGTCCTGCTACGTTTTCCGAGCTTTTTCTATCCTCCGCGATTGTTTCCGAAACAAGCTAAAACAGAATGTCAGACATCTTCCGTCACGCGAGTTATTATTTGAAACGTGATCGTAAGTGATTATGAACAGTACTGATCGATCAACAATGTTAACGTTTCTATCAGCCAATTACAATTCGCAGCTGCGCGGTCTTGTACTGACGTGACATTTAATATCATTTATTATTTTTTTCTCGAGCATCTGAGCGGGCCGGAATCCTAAATCCTCGAATTTGATCGGCTAATCTTACGCACGTGACCGGTCCAGCTTTTTACGATGCGGCCCACGGGCCGGACTTTTTCCCGCTGCCTAAATTTCGCTAGGCTCCTAAAAGTTAGCGGTAATCGTCAATCTTTTGCCTTTTTTACACATCCATCGGGGATTAGTCAACGCAAGTTTATCTCTGTTCTTTTTAAAATGGCAAGGAAAGTCACCGTAAGTAAATTCAGTTGAGTGTTTTGAAGTTGCGAGGGTTGGCTTTGTTGTTTGTAACTTGGCACTGTAATAGCGCTTAATCCTGTGTTTCCTTCGCCGTACTATTTGAGTCAATTTCAGTCAAGTTTACCTTTCTGATCGTTGCTGTATTTAGGAGAATTTCTGTAGAATACACTTAACGAATTTCCTCGCTTTCTGCTATCCCATTTACAGTAGAAAAGTCTGATTTCGAGTGATTTTAAACTTGATGTGACGACTGACAGAAATTGTTTGTAGTAAAACTCCAAACTTCGCACGAAATTTCACACCGCAAAAAACGATTTTGGAGAACTTAACTGGTTAAATAAATGCAACTAACATAAAGTAGTTCGAAAACTATATGCTTTTAAATACATCTTTCTTTGTCTACTATCTGAATTATTCGCTCGTTGCCAAGATTTTTTTACAAATCGTTAGTGGACGGCGCGAGAGCCGATTCAAGACATTCAATGACAAGAGTTGCGTAAACAAACCCATTAGCAATCTGTAAAACCAATTTACTGCAGGAAAAAATAAAGCATATTATTTACCGGGCTAGGTCGGTCCGTATGGGAAAAAACTGTGCCCTTGGTCTTGAGTACGGCCCTCGGCCTTCGGTCTCGGGCCGTACTCAGGACCTCGGGCACAGTTTTTTTCCCATACGGACCTCCCGCCGCGGTAAATAACATATATTTATCTTTTTTTTCGGCTCGTGAGCGGGCGGAATTCAACAAATCCTGCAATCTGATTGGTTCCTGGAGCGGGCGGAATTCTCTCATACGGACCGCTACAGCGGGCGGAATCCATCGTGTTGATCTATTTTCGTGAATGAATTAGCGGTTATCGTCAATCTTTCGCCCTTTTTTCACTTCCAAAGTTTACCTCTATTCACCTTTAGATGGCAAGGAAAGTTACTGTAAGTAAATTCAATTGAAATTTTTGAAGTTGTGAGAGTTTGTTTGGTTGTTTGTTGCTCGGCGCTGTAATGGCGCGTAATCCTGTGTGTCTCTTTGTACAATTTTAAGTAAAAACTGAGACAATTTCAGTCGAGTTTCCCTCTCTAATCGTTGCTGTACTTCATAGAATTGCTGTGGAATACACTTAACGAATTTTCTCGTTATCTGCTACTCAATTTAGGGTAGAAAAAGTCTAATTCAGTCGAGTGATTCGCAATGATCGACAAAAACTGTTTTTTGTAGTACAACTTCAAACTTTGGACAAAAATTCACACCTGGGAAAACAATTTTGGGAGACCTTAACTAGG
>JAHPZR010032919.1:70000-78445 GCA_019787425.1 Platygyra sinensis | reverse complement strand
GGTATTATAAAACAAAAGACGAGAGCTATTACGATAGCAAAACGTTCTCCAGCTGAAACACTGATAACTCTTAAAAACCAAGACATGAAAATCAGCAAACAAAGCAACGACCAGATTCGACACATTTTCAGATTGCCTATTCATTTCACTTTGCTTCTGAAGGTTGCAATTATTTATAAACATTACGTCAAGTGTAGACTTGTGTGACAAATTGAATTAATAGCCATGACAATAAACTAGTAACAGAATAAAATGAAATGAGTCAAATAAATAAACAAAATTGTTTGCGGACTTTACACAGCTGCTGCCGGAGTATCTCGATCGCTGCCGAGTAAACAACTTGATGACTGTCGCGTGTCTAACACGATTTGACAACCCGCCTTCTGGGTCAATGATAAAACAACAACAAACGCTCGATTTTATACTGTTCAATCCCATTCTGGGTTAGTGCTGAATTTTTTCCAGAAATACTTGTGCATCTAGCTTTCCAAAGATAGAATACTCTCACAAGAAATAACGTAGAAATAGAATACTTTTCACTTGACTGTCCAAAGAAATTCGATTTGGTTTGTCTTTACATACCACGTGTCGCCACATCTAATCATCCATTCCATATGCAAAAAAAAAAAATTAAGAACCAACCATGACTCACTCGCTCGCGTGCGCACGTTTCCCTTGTCTCACGTCAGCTGCATGCAATTAAGGCTTAGAGTTTTGGTTGGTTCAATGGTTAGTCTATGTTCTTTGCAGTTGGTCATAGTAGATAGTTTTTGTTTTGGTTTTACAGTTCTCAGTTGAAAGCCGCTCTATTCGGAAAGAGCTTATTTATAGATGAGCATTCATTCAGCTAAGCGGCAAATGTAAATCCAAAAAGGTCGCAAGAAGGATATAATTTGAAAATAAAGGATGTTTGCAATTACCTGCTAATTTAATAAATGGCTACATTCAGCTCGGCTTTTAAGGTTTTTTTTTTACCACGATCCAAAAACCAACAATCTGGCCTACTTTTTATGTCATAATTTTGGTTTTTGCTCTTGTCATATTTTCCTGCGATGTACTGGTCATGTTGAATTAATTGTACCAGTTACTCAACTAAAACCATGAAGCAATGGGCAGATATCAATAGATATCGTTACAAAAGGTGAACTTAAGCCTCCATTAACCGCAAAACGCTATTTACCAAACACTTGTTTTTAGGCACAGATCGCGCAAATGGCATGCTTAAGAAAGGCCATCTACGAAAGCAATTTCATCCCGTGCCTAATAAAATGTACATACACAAGACGTACATAACATGGACGAAAAAGTCCTATCTTGCCATATTCGAATGTCACACTCTACACAATGAAGTTGTGTACCTTTCAGTAATTATTCATTTAAAGTAAAAGTTTTGCACAATAATGCTAATTGCCAGTCATATGTGGGTCTGTTATTGGTTTTTGTTCTTGGCATAAAGCTTATTCTCTGGGTTCTACATGAATAAAAAACTTTATTTCTTTAATTATAATTTCAGGGTTGCCTTGCAGTGCTAATATATCCAAACAAGAAAAGAGCGAGACGCGAGCGCGTTCAGAAGTTTTTCCACGCAGTAATTTCAAAGAAAACACAGGAATATATTTAAGAGAGGGTGGTGACACAACATCTGGTACATACATACTCTATAATTACTATCTGCGCAATTACACGCTCAGCACCAATTTCGAGGGCCTCTCAGTGGGAAAAAAGGAAATGTTATCATTTTTTTCAGGAGAACAAGGCGTGTTTGGGATTAATACGTGGGACTGAACAAGGGATTTCTCTACTCATTAACGGAAAAAAATAGGGAAATGAAATTTGCTAATAGGGACCAATGAAGAAAGAGTGAAAATTTCAAGTAATCAAGGGGACATACTTACTCAAAGAGTAAAAAGCCCATCATTCTGCATATATATATATAGAATAATTTATTCTAATTATAGCATAAAGAAAAAGGAAAGAGCAAAACACAAGTGATGATCAGTTAGTTTTAATCTTCATTGAATGAGCCCTTTCAGTTTCTAAATTAATTTAATGTATTTCAACTCAATTTTTAACTCTCGGAAATAGAACATCCGTTATCCAAAAAGCCTACGTGAACACGTTTAAGCGAGAAGAAGCAATTTTTGCCAATTTTACGAGCCAAAAAAAAGGAAAAAAATGAGACAGTTTGGAAGCACGACTACTACAAAACTTGGTCATTAAATAAATGGGTTTCCAGCTCTCGCGGGTAATTCTCGAATCAACGCGTACGTACGTCACAAATTAAAATATTCCCGCTGCTCTTACGTAAATGAAGATTAAATAAGCAAAATAAATGGGTGACAGAGTTTCGATAATTCAGTCAGTTTACTGATCTTTCCTCACAATCTCCAACTTGTAAATTATTTTTAAATAAACAACAAAATGGAAACATCATAGTACGGCGGCCTAATTGCTAGATGACAGACTTTTTTTCCCGTTGCTTTTACGTATAGACCATTGCTAAATATTCCGAAAGTTCAGAAGATTTAAATTTCCCCACTTCTCTTTAGTGACATAGTAAGCTCTTCACAACTCAGTGCATAAACCTTTCAGTGAGCGATACAATTGTCCTTGGTCATTTTTTTGAAACAATTACATGTAATATGGAAGAGTGTTAATTTAGCTTAATGCATTTTTGCAGCTGCTTTGTCCATCACTCCAACACACAATTTAACGAACGCACATTTTGGCTCTCTCACGCAACGACTTTTATAGAATCTCGCTGCCATGTTGAACATCGTAATTGTGGACAATTCACAACAATTAATGATTATAACGAACAACTAAACGTCGCATATGCGGAATATCTATCTAATAATCAGTCATCGAAAACTGAAAAAGCTAAAAATACTTAAAGAGCGGTTTGTACGGCTCCCATAACCCGAACAAGCATTTATCATCAAGAATGGCAAACTTTTCCGCACAAGATAGAAGCAACACAAGCGGGATAAACAATGATACAAGTACATCTACGTTGTTAACCAGTGTATTTGTACTTATTTCAGCCTTAAACATTTTCCTATCCATTACAGCATCTCTGGGAAATGCTGTTATCCTCGTTGCGCTTCAAAAGGAGACTTCTCTTCATCCACCAACGAAACTCTTGTTTCGATGTCTTGCAGCCACTGACCTTTTTGCTGGCCTTATTTCACAACCACTTTTTGCGGTTTCTGTTATGGCGCGACTAATTAAGATGAACTTTCACAACGAAGGATACATTGTTACAGGCTTTGTTTTGTGTGGGTTATCAGTCTTAACATCGACGGCAATAAGTGTGGACAGACTTCTCGCTCTCTTACTTGGTTTGAGATACAGACATGTTGTAACACTGAGACGAACTCGTGCAGTTATAGTCTGTTTCTTTGCCACTGGTGTTTCGTGCGGAACGATGCATTTCTGGAATAATAATATTGCCTGGGTTGCAGTAATTATCTT
Source organism: Platygyra sinensis (assembly GCA_019787425.1). Lineage (NCBI taxonomy): Eukaryota > Metazoa > Cnidaria > Anthozoa > Scleractinia > Merulinidae > Platygyra > Platygyra sinensis. The sequence goes on along the minus strand of JAHPZR010032919.1, from coordinate 74,971 downwards.
TGGAGTGGTTTCTCTGATAACTTCAATCTTCTCGTACACTACGATTTACTTCAGATTACAACAACATCAAGTGCAGATACAAGACCACACTTACAAAGGATGTCTGAACGGAAGAGGAATTCCACTGAATATAGCTCGATACAAGAAGACAGTTTCTAGCATAGCATGGGTGCAGATGGTGTTGGTAGCTTGCTACCTTCCGTATTTTATCGTTTCTATTCTCAGATTAAGTATCACTTCGAATGGAAGATTAATTGAAGTGTTGTATTTAGCTGCTGTGACCCAGATATATCTAAATTCATCTTTGAACCCAATTCTTTGTTTTTGGAAGATCAGAGAAGTGAGACAAGCTGCAAAGGACACAATAACACACGTCTGCTGTTTTTATAGATAATCGTACGCATAGTTTGAAGCCCATAGTTGGGCCCGAAACAATTTCCAAAACTTAACAATAATCGTTTTTAATTTTAATTTTGTTTTTATCCACTGAAGCTTCATAGATCCGTCGTTTGCTTGACTTTTGTAGTTTATTCTTGCCTGGAGTTGACGAGAGTTGTTATTTATTATTTTAATTTTGAGAGATACAAGTATCTAATTACTGATTATGCATTCGAACTTTCCTGAGGGTCGTACGTATTTACAAATCTACGTGGGAGATGGTATGTTTAGTCGGGTCCGGCGGTTTTTCAAAGAGAAAATACGATATTTATCGGCCAGTAAATTAGTCTTCATATCCCATTACGTTATTCAAACGGTAGATACTGCTGACCGCCGGCTGTATGTACGAAAAAAAGTAGTAGAGCCGCAAACCAAGGCGAAGATCTTACAGTCTTTTCACATTGTTGATGCTGAAGGATGAAGCTGCAAAATAAAGGATTTGGAGAAAGATGACTAAATGGACTAAACTTCGTCACCGATTCCTCAGACATATTTGCCGATTTTGTATTTATAATGAAACACACATGACGCTGTAATATTTAATCATTCATGTACATGCCGATACTGGAATCATTCACGCACAGTAGTTGGTTACACATGTTCATTCTATAGCAAAGTTCTGTAGCATAGCTTGGTTTCTGTAGTTTTTTTTTTTCTGTATATTGGGCTCGTAAAATTGAACAATAAGCCTTTTTAACTTATTTATTTAAGCTTATAAATTTCGGCTTTTCTTTTTGTTTCTGCTGTATACATTTTTCACCGGAGCAATAAAATTAACTAGGGTGTCTAAAAGATAGTAATCCGGCACATATTTTACGCCAATTGCAAATAGCGGCAAATAAAGATTTCCAAACTGTGTGCATCAAAAAAGCAAAACTAAGAAAATGTAACTTGAAATCTCTCCTTGTATTCATCAACTTTATACATGATGACCCGTCAATAGTGAGGTGTGACTAGGGATCGTGACAAAGCCGCACATAGCGATCTGAACTATGTTTGAACATAAAACGATGCATATCAACCACCCCTTTATTAGATCGTAAAAATCAAAAGGTGAGGAAATTGTAGGAGCAAAAATCTGACTAATAAACTCTGTATTGGTACGCATTAAATGTCTCTAGAATGTCGAGGACGTGTCCATCGCGATGTGCAAACATGATGCCTGAGCCTTACCTAAACTTTATATGTTTGGATGAGAAGGAAGAGATCGCAGCAAGTATGAAATTAGTATATATGTTCTACGATTTTCATTTGTTTTACTGATTATTCTACCAGCTATAGTAATACCCTGGATGTCAGAGGTTTTCTCGCTCGCCTGCAGCGAGGAGCGTCAGAGCGAGTACAGTAACGATTATTTCTCTGCATTTAAGAGTTCGTCCAAGGAAACAAGAATGCTAAGAAATGGCCTACTAAGTTTAAAAGCAAAATGCAATGCACTCTGGTAAAAAGTTGTGCAGTGCACTCGAGCTAAAGGCAATGCATTCTGTTAAAAGGGGTGAAATCGAGAATTCGTACCCCCTTCTACACATTCATTTTGTTGCTGCTCGCTCGCTATGCGGCTCGCTCCGCACAATTAAAATATGAAATTGAAGATTCCTATCAATCAACCCGACACTGGTTATAACCTGCTTTTAGTTGAATACGTTGTGTGTTTTTTTTTTATATAACTGTTTCTGCTGCGCCAAGTTATTTCCGCTTTGAACATAATGCAAGTTTGTTATTATTTTGTTTGTGTTTAACGCCGCTTGATTTGTTTTCACATTTTGAAGAGACTTATTCGATGACATTCCATCAGTATGTGCGTGTGGAGAAAACTTCACAGTGGACCACGCAATGATTTGCAAACGAGGGGGCTTTGTAATCCAACGTCACAACGAGTTGAGAGACCTCGAGGCCGATCTTTTGAGTACGGTGTGTAGCGATGTTGAGATCGAGCCAGTTCTCCAAGACATCACTGAAGAACAGCTCAGTAGAGGGTCCAATAAAGCACAAGACGAAAGCTTGGACATTCGGGCGCGTGGCTTCTGGGATCCCCAGAGCTCGGCAATCTTTGATTTGAGGGTCTGCCACCCTAATGCTGAGTCTTACAGGGACCAGGAGCCACAGCAGATCTATCGCATCCATGAAAACGACAAGAAACGGTTGTACTCGAGGAGAGTGCTGGATGTTGAGCATGGTTCGTTCACGCCACCTGTATTTACAACTACTGGAGAGATGGGGAAGGAATGCAATAAGATACCATAGTCGACTGGCTGAGCTGATAGCCGCCAAGAAAGGAGAACATTATTCGCAAACAAATTTCCTGGATTGCAAGCAAGGACATCCTTTGCGCTCATTGGGTCGGCCCTGGTTTGCCTTCGAGGATCACAGGGGAAGCGCCGTACTGCGTTTGACTACAACAACTGTGATATTGAAATCGCAGCTGCCGAAGGAGCCATTGACATTGTTTAGTGTTTCTTAGCCGAATTTTATGTAGGGTTTCAGTTTGCCATTCGCCTTTCGCTTTTCTAGATAGTTTTTAGGTACTTTTAGATTTATCAGATTATTAGATTTTGAATTTATCTTGATTTTTAATGTTTTCAGCAAAAAAGGGACAATACACCACACACCATGTAAAGTAATTGATAATTGATACAATTGTTGTAAAAGTTTGCAGAAATGTTTTAATAAAATTGCTTTTATTGTTTAGTTATTCTTATTTTCTAATTATTATTATTATTATTATTATTATTATTATTATTATTATTATTATTATTATTATTATTATTATTATTATTATTATTATTATTATTAAATATTATTATTATTACATATATTACTATTATTAACAATTAAAATGCTGGAAAAGAAAACCATGTAGGGGATAAAGTCAAGAAATTCTTATCTGACCTGATTAGTTCCTGGAGCGAGCGGAATTTTGTCATCCGGACCGCGACAGCGGGTGGAATCCATCCAATTGATCTATTTTCGTAAACGAATTGATGGCAATGGTGAATCCCTCGCCCTTTTACACTCCATAGGCGACTAATCAACTACTCACCTTTACATGGCAAGGAAAGTCACTGTAAGTAGATTCATTGAGTGTTTTTGAAGTTGTGAGAGTTTGTCTGGCTGTTTGCAGCTCGGTGCTGTAATGGCGAGTAATCCTGTATGTCTGTCTCTACAATTTTAAATAGCAAATGAGACAGTATTAGTCGAGTTTACTTCTGTGCTCTTCGCTGTGTTTGAGAGAATTTTTGTGCATTGCACTTGACGGAATTCCTCGCTATCTGCTACCGCTCAATTTACGGCGGAAAAGTCTGATTTCGAGTGATTCGCAACAACTGACAAAAATTGATTTGATAGTACAACTTTGCAGGAAATTTCACACCGTTTCACACAGTTTGGAGAAGTTATCTGGTGAAATTAATCCAACTAACATTAAATGATTTGAAATAAATCTGTTCTTGTGTTTCTTCAGCGACGGCTCGTAAGCCGACTCAGTGATAACGATCCGTAAACAGCCCCACTTGTAAACCATTTTTTTTTTTTTTTTTTTTTTTCTTTTGCAGGAAGAATAAGATAAAAATGTTATTGTCTGGATCAGGGTCAGTCCGTATAGTGAAAAACTGTGACTTCGGGCTTGATGATCCTGGCCTCGGCCCGCGGGCTCGTGTAGCATTTTCAAGACCTCGGTCGGTCACACATTTTTATCATACGGACCTCCCAGCCGGCTAATAACATATATTTATTTGGATATAAACAATCTTTTATCATTCCCGCTATTGACATGCGTGTTCTGCTTACATTACACTAATTTATTCTTTGATAGAAGTGTTTATTTTCCTCGGAGGAATATTTAAAAGCTTTTTCCTCCCGCTCATTTATGTATCATTCTTTAATTCTTTTTATCATCTTGAGCTGATACAAAAGTGGCCTAATAGAGCTTTTACATTAATTAGGTTTTGAATTTTTTTTTGGTCGTTGCGCAATGCTGTAAAACACACAAATAACAGGAGTGGTTTCTCTGTTTCCCGCCAGTATTATGGAAACCATCACTGCCGGGCTACATACATTAGCAGTGGACCTGACTGATTGTGTCTTTTGCTGCTTGTCTCACTTCTCTGATTTTCCAACAATAGAGAATAGGGTTGAGAGACGAGTTTAGGTATATCTGAGTTACCGTAGCCAAATAAACAGCCTCAATCGATTTTCCATTCGACATGACACTTAATCTAAATATAGATACGATAAAATAAGGAATATAGCAAGCTACCAACACCATCTGCACCCATGCTATGCTAGAAACTGTCTTCTTGTATCGGGCTATATTCAGTGGAGAACCTTCTCCATTTGGCTCTCTTTGACTGACTAGTTCCTGGACTCGAGACTGCTGTTGCCGTAATGTCAAGTAAATCTTCGCGTAACAGAAAATTGAAGTTATCAGAGATATTACTCCAAAGATGTCGACTGCAATACGGGAAATACTTTTATTCCAAAGATATATCAATCCACTTGAAACACCAGTGGCAAAAAAACAGGCTATTAACACAC
>JAHPZR010032919.1:52500-65000 GCA_019787425.1 Platygyra sinensis | reverse complement strand
TGTGTAATTTACAACAAAATATACTGTTCCCGATCAAATCAAACTCAGAAAGCTCGAGTTGAACATAAGAAGAAGCGAAAGCAACTTTAGTACTGTCTATTTTTTTTGTTAGCTCCGAAGAAAAGTGGGGGGTCAGGGGGGTCAGAACCTCCCGCTTCCCGTACCTTTATCTCCCACCTCCCGCCCTTTTCCGTGCTGCTCCCGTCCCGTGATTTGAGATCGCCTGCTCGTCTCATTTTTTTGCAATTTGACAGCTTACGCGACACATGTGCACTCATGCCACTTGACATTTGGGGTGTTTTCCATTTACCAAGAGTTTCCAGAAATTCCGGTTGGGTTGTAAATGGAACATGATTTTTTGGTTTGTTCCACTGGAAAATTTCCGGAAAAAGTTGAACTTCTGAAAAGGTAGTCCCGTTTTCCCGTTGGAAATTTTCCGATGGAACTGCGTGTTCCATTTACGGGTTTCGCAAAGGCTTACCAGTTCCAAGCCGCTCACGACCATATCATCGGCAAGGAAATATGGCGGCAACTCCCTCAGCTAGCTTGGTGGCTTCCATCTCCTCCGCTTTCTACGAATGCTCAGTCTGTCATGGCCTGGCTCTTGATTTAGGAACTTAGGAACTCTTCCTGTGGCTTGTACTTCTCGGCCACAGTCATCCTGAAGTGGCTTTTAAATTCATCGATCGTAAGCTTATGCAAGCAAAATATTTTCATAAAAACCTTTATTTCTGGGCGCCTCATATAGGTTGCAACGGCCGCCAGGAAAGGAATGTTATCATCATCTGAATTAACGAGACACTCTTCTTCCAAAGAGATGTTTAGCATTTTGTTCAACAATAACAGTTGTGCCGCCATTTTGTATTTTGGCGGGAAATACATCGGACGGTGAAGGGAGCCTGGGATGAATGGGACGAGTGTGTCAGATGGAACACGTCTTTCGCCGATAAGCATTTCCCAACGAAGTTTCGGGAATTTTCCGGAATCTTTTGGTAAATGGAAAACGCCCTTTATGACCTATATGACGTAACCATTGTAAACAGGTTACTATTTCACCGGAAGTAAGCCTGTTTTTCAGCCCAAGCGCAAAGTTTCGTTTCCTCGTTTGCGCGGAAGTCACCAGAGTTGCTAAGAAGACGTTAAATGCAAGTCAAATATAATTTGGGTTGATGTTTTTGAAAGTATTCTGACGCATTGTTAAATTAAAATAATTAGCATTTCGCATTTCTCTCCCGCTTCCCGCCTCCTAATCTCCCGGGCTCCCGCCCCTCCCCCCCCCCCCCACCCCCCACCCCCACAGAAAAAGACTGTTATCGTGATTCTTCGATAGGACAGGTTGGTTTTGGCAGCCGCTCAACCGCTCAATTTTGCGAGCGCAGCCAGTGCATGCAATGGCGTGAAGCAAATCCTTTTTTTTTTCGCAGTTTTTTCTATTTTTGAGTTGGGAGGTATAACAAAACACTAAATAACTGGCCCCTCGGGAAACAGTGAGTTTTGTTTCCTCTCGACCTCAAACTCACTGTTTCCCTTGTGGCCTGTTACTAAGTGCTTATTGACTACGAACTAAACACTGTTCCGGTAAAGCGCTTAGAACTGAATTACATATACATAAAGGCAACAACCTACTTCTGTCAAATTTCACCCCTCCCCCTCCCCCTGGGATTTTAGCAGTTTTAAGCTTCTGTTATTATTTGAGTCAATTCGCAATCTTTGTTGATCAGTTTAGCTAAGGGATCGTATAAACTAACGAGTTTTTAGCCTCTTTTAACATATTTTGTTTCCAAATGCTATTTTTAAGATCAAAACGTTTAAATTAAGGCCCCATGCAAATTTTTAGTTTATAAGAATATTGAAAATAACAATATTATGCAAAATCAGGAGCCCATTAACATGAACAATTTGTTTATTTAGTTTGCATACCTGGCTTAAAGCCAAGCTCTATGTATATCCTGCAAAAATTACAGATGATTTTTCTTAAATTGGTTACAAAGGCTCTTCATTCCTCTTAATTATTTTACAATGTTTTTAAAACCATTCAGTGAGCGATCTGTCTGATTCACAATGGCCATCGCATCAGACAGCTGTCTTCTAAACTAACAGTTGACAATGCAGCAGCTTGCATGAGTCGGGATTTTCACAATGAACATAATGCTTACGTTTGTTTTTGAACTAGTGTCAAGTGCTACTAAGTTCATTGCGATACCGACATTAAGTTTATCATTTTCTATCAGATTTTCATTATTTTGCCTACAAATTAATCCCGCTTTTCGAATTATTAAACGTCGAGCCCCTGTCATGTTCTGTTGTCACGAAGCTCTCTAGAACCTCTAATTTCATTGGATCTTGTTGGCACGAAGCTCTATTGTTTTAGGGCTAGGGTCCATTGTTACCATTGTTTGTATATAATTTTCTCAACCAATCCTGTGAGACGTTCCGAAGAGCTTCGTGGCGGCCCGTCATATTAACGTTAATTGTATAAGCAGGTGGCAAACCATATAGCTCCTTCAAAGATCTTGGAGAAACACACGGTGACCGTGGTTTCGTTATTGCTGTCTATAGATGGAAAAGCCTTGTTTATATGAATGAGGTGTACTGTGTTAAGCAAGATAGACTATTGCAGAAAAACAGCCCTTTTTCATAGAAAATTAGTGCTTTAAAACCATCGTATCAATCAATTCAAACGTATCATTTTTCCCAACGGCTTACTAGAAAGATTGGCTACAACTTCCTTGAATCAACAATAGGAAATAATAACAATCATTGATGTCATAGTTTGGACTTAGGTTTTAACGAGAGCAAACTGTTTTAATTGACTATTTCGTTTAAAATGAGAAACAACTTAACTCGCGCCCGAAAACAAACCTGTGTGATTTCTCCCTTTACTCAATCGGCATGAATTTGTAAAACAACTTCGTTAGCCCGACAACAAAACTGTCTGATTGTGTCCTTCACTGCTCTCCTGACTTCTCTTATTTTCCAGCAATAAAGAAGCGGATTAAGAGACGAGTTTAAGTAGACTAGTGTTGCTGTAGACAGCCAAGAATAATCGGTATCTATACCGTTTATCCATAATACAGACTCAATACCATACGGAACATAACAAATAACTAATGTCAACTGAATCCATAATATACTGGAAACTGTCTTCTTGTAGCGTACGATGTTCAGTGTAACTCCTTCCCCGCTGGTCTGTCCTTGGTGAACAGGGCCTCGAACTTGAAGTTGATGCTCACGTAATTTAAGAAAGATTTTCGTATAAGAGAAGATTGATGTTACAAGACAAAGTACGACAAAGACGAAGACTGCGATCAAAGTTGCGCTTTTGCTCCAAATGTACATCAATCCACCAGCGACACAAGTTGACCAAAACAATATCAGGACTGCTCGAACTCGCCACAATGTCACAACTTGTTTGTACCTCATTCCCAACAGCAGCGCGAGAAGTCTGTCTACGCTTATTGCGGTTAATGTCAAGCCCGACACCCCGCACAGCGTGTAGCTTGAAATATAATTAGCAGTAATGAAATAATTTAAAACAACCCAATTTATCTTTGTGGCTTGAGGCATAAAAGCGATGGCATAAAGTGGTTGCGTAATAAGGCCGACGCATAGATCAGTGACTGCCAGGCATCGAAACAAGAGCTTCGTTGAAGGATGAAGGGAAGTCTCTTTAGGAAGAGCAACAAGGATGAGAGCATTGCCCAGTGACGCAGTGATTGAAAGGAAAATATTCAAGACGGGAATGAAAAGATGTCGGGGATGCCCTATTGGTAGTGCTGGTGATGTGCTTGCTTCGTTCAGCTCACTTGAGAAGCTGTCGTCTAAGGAAAAGTTCTTCATTGCTGTTCTCGAGATCTGCTGCAGCTAGTTGTTTTTGGAACGACTTCCTCGTATGCAAAACAAAACCCGCTTAAGCAGCTGAGGAAGCATCACTTGTTGTAGCTTCAAATGTGGCAAATATTTGGCATGTAAAATTGATATGATACTTATTTTTAGTATATAATAAAACAGTGGATAGTGTTAAACGCGCGCTGATTGGCTCGTCAAACTCCGGATATCCTGTGCTATTTACCTTCGAGCAACTCAAGAGAAAATGGCGTCCCGGTTTGCAGCCGTGACAAGTGAAGAAATCATCCAAATTAATTTTTGTGGTGTGTATTAACTCACTGTTTTGGTATATACTAAAACAACTATTCCCCTCAGTGTCGGTGGCTAGCGTTGGATATCCACCGCTAGCCACCTCCACTTCGGTGAATAGTTGTTAACTACTACATAAAGCGTCATATGTGTGACGTAATTAGCAGGTTTATTTGCTATTACACTTTTTAGACTACCTAATTTGAATTTAAGTTGTTTCTTACCAGTAAAGACGCTACCTCTCTTTAGAAGTGATGGAAACGTGTCACTACGAAATTTTAGACAACTCGATTTGAGCTGTTTTCTCGCTGTGATGAGGCCATCTTTTTTTCAAGGCGCTGAACACATGTGTCATTCCCAAATTTTAGACTACTAGTCGATTTGAGCTGTTATCTTTGCTGGTAATGTGAGCATTTTTCATTCAAAGTGATGGATATATATGCCATTCCCAGTTAGCTAACATATTATCATGAATGGGATATAGAGGATATTACATGACCGTGCGTGGATATGAATTTTATCTTCGAGTATTCAACTCAATATCTCACGAGTGAGCGCAGCGAACGATAGGCTAGAGAGTCGAGTTGAACACGAGAATGTAAAATTCATATCCACATGCGGGCATGTAATATTCTTTTTATTATTATACTAATGACGACGTTTATTACAATTTTCCAAAGATTTCCGACCACTTTCCAAAGATTTTCCAAAATGGTTCCGAAGGAAAGACGAGCGTTTCCGAACATGTTTCGGGCATTTTTCGAAGATAACCTAAGATAACCAAAGATTTCCGAGGAGGGACCGATGATGTTTCGATCATACAGCAACACATCTAAATAAATAAATAAATAAATAAATAAATAGATAAATAAATAAATAAACATCTAAGCACTTTTTAAGAGATTATGTAACCATAGTATGTAACCATAGCAATGGTGATCATTTTAGTAACTATGGCAACAGTAATATCCTCACATGTGAAAGATAAAAACAGTATCTTCACTGCGTGCGATGAAGATATGATTTTTTAGCAAATGGAAAAATCCTGGTATTTCACAGGTGTTTGATGCTCCCGAAAGGGTTTTGGCCCAGAGGCCAAAACCCGAGGAGGCATTATAGTCTCCCCCGCGTATACGTATAAAGAATGTGTGAAATATTGGTGTAGCATGCGAATCAATCCTGAAGAAACTAGGCGCGCACGGTGGTCCCGGTTAATTTTTCAGTCAGCTCGCAAGGCAATTAATGTTACATGGGTAATTCTTCAAACCACGAACACGAGGAGAAGATCGAGGAAGAAACTATTTGCTGCACGAGGAGGAGAGGAAGATTTTTGCCAAAATATATTTTAGGGCGAGTATCTATCATCACAGTGATTTCTTCATCTTGAATTCAAAGGTTATTCTGCAGCTGAACTGTGCGGTACAGAAGTTGATTTGTCGGACACAAATCAGCAACGGGGTCGACAAACTCGACCCAAACACCATACGTATCAAGATCACATTTATTTGGATCGCTTATTTTTACTGAGCAATCTTACGTGGGGTAGAACCGATGTGACGACTGGGTTGAATGGCAGGGATCCAAATGTAAATGTAAATTTTTTGCAAGCTTGACTCTAATTAGCATATGTGGCGAGTGTAACGCGATACTTCTGTTTACATCTTGAAAAATAGTCTCGACTTCTCTGGTTCTGGTTTGTTTCAGTATCAAACTACAGCAACAGAGTGGTTTGGTCTTGTTTTTTTTCAGAATGCAAACTTTCAGTTCATACAATAAATAATAGTTTCCTTATACGCAGTGGAATTTTATACGAATTTTATACCCTTGAGAGAGAAATTAAAATAGAAGCGGGGCAGATTTTAATAGAGAGAACAATTACTCGCGCTGTGCGCTCGTTCCGATTTTGAAATCACAAGTATGATTTCAGACCAAATTGCACTCCACTCAGTTCAATTACCATTATTTATCCGTCGTATGTCGTTCGATTTGCTTTTTCTTATTCTAGCCGCAACAATTACACCATCTACAGTTCTAGTGAGAATTGTAGTCAAGTTGTGTTTTTTTTTTCTCTTTCTTCATTTCATAACTTTTTTTCTTGAAGCAAAAATAACAACGAAGAATCACACTCGTCTTCTCGTAAATCGAGAATATAGAAGGCTAAAAAACCGTTTTAAATCATTTGATTAAATTTTTAAAAAGTGGCTTACCTTCTGTTAGTTCTGCTTCATTGACCTTGACACTCCGACTAAAGAAGTCGCTTATTGATCTCTGGGCCATTCAATTAATTTACCACTCGCTAACCAAGCACCTTCTTCCTCCTCAAGAACTATGACTGCATTTCACGCTGCCGTCAAATCGGGTCAAATTCTTTTGCGGACCTCTCAGAAGAAGGAAGAAAATGACTTCAAGGGGTCAAAAGGTCAAGTCCTTGTATTGCGATTCGTGGATTTCGATCCATGTTATTTTTGCTGTTACAGGAGTTGATCAATAGTGCAATATTCACAAAATTTTATTCCCCTAATAGCAGCAATACAAGAGAAAACTCTTGCATGTGTAAAAGTTCCTTTTTCGCCAAAAAAAACTATAAACATTGTAAGAAATAAATAAGTATATAAACTAGTAATAGTTCACACTAAATCTGCCCCCGCTTCCATTTTATCCGTCAAGGGTATAAGATTCTTATAAAAATTCCACTGCGTTAAAGGAAACTATTATTTATTTTATGAACTGAAAAAAATATCAAACCACTCTCCTGTTGTTCTAGTTTGATCGTTTGATACTGAAACGAATCATTTGTCTTGATATACGAGGACTCTACGAGAAAACGTATCTCGAAAGCAGAACAGAAGTCGAGATTTATTTTCCGAGATGTAAGCAGAAGTATCGCGTTAAAGTCGCCATATATGCAAATTAGAGTGAAGCTTTTTGTCCCCAATGAAAACGCCGCAGAACATTTACTTTTACATTTGGATCCCTGCCAGTCAACCCAGCCGTCACATGGGCTCTACGCGACAAAAGATTACTCAGTAAAAATAAGCGATCCAAATAAACGTGATCTTCATACGTGTGGTGTTTGGGTCGAGTCTGTCGACCCCGTTGTTGATTTGTGTCCGACAAATCAACTTCTGTACCAAACAGTTCAGTCTGGTACTGCTGAATAACCTTTGAATTCAAGATATGAAGAAATCACTGTGATGACAGATACCAGCCCTAATATTTTGGCAAGATCCTCTCCTCCTCTAGCCTCCTACGCAGACGCTCGTGCAGCAAATAAAATCTCCTCTTCGTGTTCGTGGCTGCAAGAATTACCCATGTAGCATTGCCTTGCGAGCTGACTAAAAAATTAACCGGGACCACCGTGCGCGCCTAGTTTGGTCAAATCGGGATTGATTCGCCTACTACACCAATATTTCACACATTCTTTATACGTATACGCGGGGGAGACTATAATGCCTCCTCGGGTTTTGGCCTCTGGGCCAAAACCCTGCGGGGGCAATAAATAAAATAATTTTTCGATTTTTTAAGTACGCACGTGCGTACGTGCGTATATGGTCGCTACGCCCCTGGTATGCGAGTGTAGAAAGGGCGAAAGTTTGACGATAACCGCTAATTCATTCACGAAAATAGATCAAGTGAAGTGAAGTGAAGTGAAGTGAAGTGAAGTGAAGTGAAGTGAAGTGAAGTGAAGTGAAGTGAAGTGAAGTGAAGTGAAGTGAAGTGAAGTGAAGTGAAGTGAAGTGAAGTGAAGTGAAGTGAAGTGAAGTGAAGTGAAGTGAAGTGAAGTGAAGTGAAGTGAAGTGAAGTGAAGTGAAGTGAAGTGAAGTGAAGTGAAGTGAAGTGAAGTGAAGTGAAGTGAAGTGAAGTGAAGTGAAGTGAAGTGAAGTGAAGTGAAGTGAAGTGAAGTGAAGTGAAGTGAAGTGAAGTGAAGTGAAGTGAAGTGAAGTGAAGTGAAGTGAAGTGAAGTGAAGTGAAGTGAAGTGAAGTGAAGTGAAGTGAAGTGAAGTGAAGTGAAGTGAAGTGAAGTGAAGTGAAGTGAAGTGAAGTGAAGTGAAGTGAAGTGAAGTGAAGTGAAGTGAAGTGAAGTGAAGTGAAGTGAAGTGAAGTGAAGTGAAGTGAAGTGAAGTGAAGTGAAGTGAAGTGAAGTGAAGTGAAGTGAAGTGAAGTGAAGTGAAGTGAAGTGAAGTGAAGTGAAGTGAAGTGAAGTGAAGTGAGGTGAGGTGAGGTGAGGTGAGGTGAGGTGAGGTGAGGTGAGGTGAGGTGAGGTGAAGTGAGGTGAAGTGAAGTGAAGTGAAGTGATGAAGTGAAGTGAGTGAAGTGAAGTGAAGTGAAGTGAAGTGAAGTGAAGTGAAGCGAAGTGAAGTGAAGCGAAGCGAAGCGAAGCGAAGTGAAGTGAAGTGAAGTGAAGTGAAGTGAAGTGATGACGTGAAGTGAAGTGAAGCGAAGCGAAGTGAAGCGAAGCGAAGTGAAGTGAAGTGAAGTGAAGTGTTTATTTACCCTCGGATTCAACTCGATGGATTCCTCCCGCTGTAGCAGTCCGCATGAAAAAATTCCGCCCGCTCCAGGAACCAATCAGATTGCAGGATTTCATTGTTGAATTCCGCCCGCTCACGAGCCCCCAAAAAAGATAAATGCCGATTCTTTCTGGCTTTGTTAAGTAAAGAGCTTGTTCACCCATGCAACCTCGTCCCCAGGGCCTTCTCCTCGACGATTTTCAAAATGGCGGATCGTCTCGAGAAGCTTCTCCCGACGATGCGCCATTTTGTAAATCCGTTCTAGCATGATTAGGATATCTGCTAGCATGAGTGAGAAGGACTTTCCATGACAAGTGTTTCTTGACATCCAACATTAAGTGTTATTGGGCAGAGCACTGGGGCTGATAACACCAAAAGAGACGTTGATAATCCTTTTCAATTCAAAATTAAAATTCTTTAGTTAAACGACGCTTAAGTATTGTGTCAGAGAACAAGAGTCACGAATACGCATGAATTGAGGTCGCAGGATTTTCCATTTGCCATTTATAATCGCCCGTTTCCTCTTCCTTTTTCTCCCTTTTAATCAGTGTGGTCTTCATGTGCTGCATCCCACAAACAGACTCTGTCCTCATAGAGAGTAATGAACAGCTCTACCCCTCGTCCTTTCAATTTATTTCCTTCTGATCTGTCCGTTCCCGTTTCTATCAGATATTGGTGACATTTGTGGCTCTTCTACTTCGACTTTGCTACCTGCCATTGTTTTACGCTTGCCGTTGCTGGGAAGCATTTCAAGTCAATGAGCAGCACTAGAAACTAGACAATGTTGCTTTCATAGTGGTTAATTCTAAAGCATAATTTGTGTCCGGGAAGAGACAACAATTTCTTGTTACCGAGTAGCAGAATTTTGTTTCCCCAGCATACGTTTTCCCCACGGCTAAACTAGGAAAAATTTGCCTCCGCAACATACGTATATTGAATGCGTAACAACGCTTTTTACTGAGTAGATGAAGAGGCGAGCAGTTGTAATTGTTAGTCCACCTGCAGACAGACCAGCTGTTTATCTTCAAGTCTACACTAGGAAACATTGTGTCAAACATTGTTTCTTGTTATATTTCCGGGTGGAAAAATTAGCGGCAAGCAAACAAACCTAAAAGCATGCGCATTAAAATAAACCTACATAAAAAGAAGTTTGGGGAGAATTTATTCGTTCCAGGGCTCAAGTTGTGCTTCCAGAAATTTTCCAATTTTTTTTGTTTTGTTTTGTAATAGCCCTTTGTGATACCATATTTCCTTGACATTTGTGCATCAATTTGACAGTAGGCCACTTCCTTATTGTCCCTATTCGTGCAGTATTCATAAGCTTCATCCCATAGTCATATATCAAGACTCCTCGTCCTTCCAATTTCTTTCCTTCCCTTTTCTATGACCTGCTTGTGGCTATTTTACCCGTTTTAGTGTCTTCTCTTCAAATGCGACATCGTGATCAGTAGAAAAGGTGTTGCAATGCAATGCTTTTTCCGGGAAATCCTGATACATCGTCATTGACCCTTGGAGGTCCTGTTGTGGTTTGCGGTTTCGCAAGACGAGATAGATCTTTTGGTGCGGCGCGAGTTATTTATGAATCTTAACGAACTTAAATCTCGCATTTGATTTTGGGAGTAATGCGTCCACTTTACTGCGCTTTTCAATAACATGCGGACTCGAACATTCGAAGGTCGACCGACAAATGCGTTTTTCGCTGCCGTCAATCAAATGTTCGGTGGTTCCTCCCAGCTTACGACTACTGTCGAGCACTGTTTCGTTGTCTGAACTGTGCACAACGATTTGATTACCACGCGCTCTCTTTCAGGACACTTCCTGATAGAAAAGCTCGTTTAAATTGTATTTGAATCGTAAGCTACATTAATCAAGCTTTCTTATGATATATACTTTGTTGGGGTGTTCTTGACACTGGCGCGCTGTTTTTTTCTTTTTTTTTTTTTCCGAAGGACACTCGCGAAAGTGAGCAGTAACCTTAATTTATCCAATCCTACGTGTTGGGCTACAACCTCTAGCCCTCAGTTGACTCTTGCTCCCCAACCAGCCCGGCCTCCCCCTTCTCTCCCCCTCTCCGCTTCGGGCCACCTGCCCCACTCTTCCTGTCAGGCTGCCACTCCATCTCCACGATGCAGCATGTTACCTTGGTACATTTTCCCGCCAAGGGTTTCGTCCCTTCCCGCGCTTGGCTTACCACGGGTTACATCTCTTCCCTACCGGGGTCTTTCGGATTATGCACGAAAAATAGAGCAATATGCTTTCGGGCGTTACCCGTGAAACAAGGGTATTATGCTCAAAATTATGCTCGGCTGGAGGTAAAATGCTGAAATTATGCCCGACTAAAATGTCACTTCCATCCCACCCTCATAGGCCCCCACCTATTAATAAACATTTCTGCAGTCTTTCGTTTTTGAAAGAAATGTTAGATAAAATTCAGTTAACCATACGTTGAGAAAGTGAAAGATCAGAAATTGTGTGGCATTGAAAAGCTTACTACACTGTATATGCATGTCTTTCTTCAATGAACCTGCATTTGACGAGACAATGAACAGCATCGAAAGCGCACTAGGTACGAGTCTAAGGTATCAAGTTCCTAAAATATTCCCATTTTTATCAACTTTGTACATTCTAGAGCGAGTTGCTGGCAAAATTTGCATACAATTCTCACAGTTTCAGAAATAACGGCATTATGCTGCAAAAATATTACTATTATGCCCGCATTATGCCGGATGCTCCAGATATAGTATTATGCTCAAAAATATGCCGGCATAATCCAACAGAGCGTGCTCTCCCATCAGTTGCCACGGATGGCAACTTTTCCCGCGCTTTCCAGTGGTCACAAGTTTCCCGCGCTTGACATCCGTTACACGTTTACAGTTTTGCTTTAAACTCTGATAAGTAAATTGCGGATGACCAGTCTGATTTGCTATCATTTTGTGCTATTAAACCTTGACTCGTCACAGCTGGTTTTATTTCTAAAAAGATCTCACTAATAAGTGATAACAATTCGTAATCCGTTGCAACGAGCTTATCAGAGTGTTTAGCAAAACGCGTATGCGCCTTCAATAAAATAGGAATATTAAACCATTTCAAAGTAGCAATGTTGTACCACGAAAAAAGAGGAACATAAACACGGGGAATAAGAAGAAAAAAGGAAAGACAAAAAATATTATACAGACAAGAGGGCAGGGGTTCTCGCAGTAAATAGCTTTAAGAGATGTTTTGAAGCATACATGTAGTTTAACAAACTGTTACAATGCTGTTAGCTCATGTGAGAATTTTAAGATTCAATTGTAACACATCTTAGTAAACACATGAGTGATGACAAGCTGTTATCAATTTTTACCAAGAACGATATCACGCCGTTTACAACAGCTTCTATCACATACAGAACCTTCCGGTAAAGAGTAACTCTATGAAGAGTGGTTGTGTTCAGCTGAGAACAAATACACTGTACATACACCCTCATTAAACATCAAATTACAGTTGTTTAGATTGAGAGATGGAAAAAAAGATAATTTTCTTTCAATGCGAGTTGCTATCCGTTGGGGACACGACAAGAACGAATTGGCAAAACTTCGTCCCACTGTAGAGAGCAACACATGGTCTAATTTGTTACAAATTAAAGACGGTTTTTTCTTCCTGTAAAAACAATAAAAATACAAGAAAACATGTGATACTACTATAGAATCTAATAATTAAATCATTTTCCACTAGACCCCTCCGCCTGGTTCTGGGAACTAAGGACCCGCCTGGGGCCACGACTTCCGGCTGGCTTGGGTGGCTTAGCAAACTTTTGCCTGATGATATCCTTACGGGGGTGGAGTTGGTCGTGTAGGAACTCTTCGTTCAACT
>JAHPZR010032919.1:22500-47500 GCA_019787425.1 Platygyra sinensis | reverse complement strand
ATCAAGTCACAAGTTTACTTCTGATTAGCTGACAACTTGGCATGAGTTATTATTATTATTATTATTATTATTATTATTATTATTATTATTATTATTATTATTATTATTATTATTATTATTATTATTATTATTTAACATTAATTCTGTAGGCTAGTATAAAACCAATTACCTTTACACATTCAAATGAAAGCCACTCTAAGTTCTAACAATGCAAACACAACTCCATGAAAGTCCCATTTTGCCAAGAAAAACAATTCCAGAACTCAAAATTTGGAAAAAACATGCCTGTCAAATTGTGGAAATATGGTTGCCATGGAAACATCAAGCTCCAAAGAACCACAAAATGTCATATCAAACGTCAATTATCCAAGATAATTTTTTAGACTGAGTTGAAAAACTTGAACTGTGTATTACTACACTGTAAGTCGGATATCAAGTCTGAATAACAGGTACATGTCATGTAACTTGTACTGTAACAGTTTAAGTACATGTAAGTCTGAACAGTAAAGTCAAATCTCTAACCTCTTGTTGTTTGACCATTTCCAATTCCAGTTCCTGGTCTGTGAGAGGAGGAGGTGCGCTTTCAGAAACTTTGTGTTTTTTGAATCCACTTAAAGAAACATCCGTCTGCAAGAACAAGACAACTTCATTAGAAGACAAGACAACATGCTAGTGGAATTACCCAATCCTTTAAATTCCCAGAAAGTTAATGGCTTTTCCATGCCCCACTCTTCAATTTCAGGGCTTTGCAAGCCTAGAAAATGAAATTAGAAAATTCCATGACTTTCCAGGTTTTCCAGGACTCGTATGAACCCTGTACCTGTAAGTACATGTTTGTACCAACTGAAGGTAGCTAGCACTGTTGACTGTGGCTTAAGAGGTGATGTGTAGTCCTGATTTCATTTACAAAGATAATGTGGTCAAACAATTAACATGAATGCATACATGTAAGTAAAATACATTTAATATAAATTAAGGCAAACATTTCTACATACCGGATTAGTACCAAAAATTTCATCTCGTATGTGACCTCCTCCAAACTCTTTCTTTAGAGTAGCTTTTGTGCCAGCAAACAACATCTTCCGCTGAGGCTACAAGGCAACACAATACATTTTGTAAGATTGCAGCCATTAGACTGATTTTTGCATATTGTACACGCAGGTGATTAACCATCAAAAAGTTCTGTCAAAGACAAGGGGAACATACATGTATGGTGACTATAATTATGTAAAAAGTACTTGTACCTAACAAAATTCAGCAAGTCAAAATTATTTCAAAGTACACTGTAGGCAGTTTAATTTAGCAGCCTCCATTTGGTGCTAAAATATGCTAGGATATTTAAAACCAGCCTTTGCCTAGTTAATACATTGCTTCGCATTGCTTCAGAAATTCAGCCTGATTTTATTGTCCAATTTTTCAATTTTCGTACTTCTTGTTCAATGTATAATGTCAGATTACATTAACTCACCTTGGCAAAATCAGGAGAATAAGAAATGAACAGCCATTCATATCCTTGATTATTTTGGGTGTCCAGGCGATAAAACAAATAACAAGGATCCTCCTCCTCTAGCATCGGCAGAATAGTTTTATCATAATGTAAATACAGTCAAGGGCTGAGTCATATAAAATAACAAACTGCACAGCACACTGGGTCACCTATAAACTGTGTTTGTACAAAGTGTGATGTTTTGTTAAATTTTGTTTCACTGGTGACTCATTTACATTGTATATCTGGCACTTGACCTTAACAGACAGACATATTGTTGTCGGGAGCTTGTCTGCTTCAGAGTCTGGCATACATGCACAATTGCACATGCCATGTTTGTATTGGCTATTGCTCAATTTGTATTGTTTGTATCATTGCAAGTGCAGTGTAAAATCTACATGTACCAGCCTTTCCCAGGTTTTCAGTCAGTGGAGATGGCACAAAATAGCCTGGGGCAAGGGAGATAAGAACAAAGCAGGGCCCAGAAGAAAAAAAAAGCCTCTGCCCATGTTTTTGAATCATTCACACTAACCAAAACCCTGGAGTATGCTATACACCTGTACATCCACGATAAAGTCAACCGAAAAACACAACAAACACCTCTGATATATAGACTACATAATTATATACCGTGCATGTATAATTTGTAAACTGGCATGGATTTGTTTTTCAGACTATTACTGTATGTAAATCGCCTAACTAAGGTATTGCTTGACAAGAAGAATAACTCTCTGTCTGAAGAGGACAATGTTATATTGCTACATTATATTGTTATATTATAATACTGCTCTTGCTAATTTGATCAAGGATATCACTTTCCCAGTCTCCTTCAGGCTCCTTGCTTTCACAACATATTAACTGCTCTGGAAAAGACAATACCGTATAAATGAAACACTAGCTTTAACTGACCACTTTTACAGGCTTTCTGGGCAGGTTTTTAGCCAGATGAGCATCCAGGCGACCTTTGGATTGCCATTTTCTATAAAAAATAATTTTATTTTTCATATGCTGCTTTGTAAATTGCTCAATTGAGCAGGCCCTAAAGTGCATTTTGGACAACCACTTTTCAAATTCTGGCTACCAGTAAAAACCTGTTTCCAGGGCCATGTACAAGATATATTGACTTTTGGGGAAGTTTAACTCATTGTACTGTGCATGCAGAAGTTCACCATTAACAACAGCCTCAGGTCATCAACAGGATGCAGAATTATATGTCTGCACGGCAAGTAGATTTGTACTTACAGATTGTAGGCTGGTGGATTCTCTTGTTTTGGATGGGTATAAGGTTAGCAAAGTGCATGTATAGGCCATTTCTGCATTACCCTGTATCTCTGTGTAAAAATCAGTCTTTGTATGAAGCCATTCACATGAAGATGTGTCCTGTCTACAGGTTGATTTCCATGTAAATCAAGCTCAAGTTCATATTATAGTCTGAGGTTGTACAAGAATACTCGCACAAGGTAACTCAGAAAATATGGCCTGTTGTTGGGGATATATATAAATTTTTTAATAGATTCAAATCACAGGAGTGATGTAATAAATGAAATTATTAGGTTAATAATTATTTTAAATGACTTAATCATGCTATTTGCACTGGGGGGTAGGGATTTTGCACTAGTACCAGCCAATTTCAGTTTGCACAAAGGGTGAGTTTTAAAATCGATTTTGTTTTGCTCCCTGATCGACAATTGATGGGTAGAACATAACTATCACAACATACCATCCTGAATGTCCACTTTAATAGTTCTTATGTTGCCTTCTTTTGATCTGGCAAACAGGGCCTTTAGATCATCATTTGCTGGAAAAAAAAAAGGTCATATAACTTAATTTATTAATTTTTTTCGGTCAAAGCAGTGTGCCAAAATTTAATTGTGCAGTTCTAGAAAATATCCATACATGTAGATACCCTTCCCATAGAGGAGATTGAAATTTTCTGGGGAAGAGGGGGAGGAGGGGGATGATGTCTGTGGGAAACAAAAATTTAAAGAAATGTATGAAGCTTAATTTGAATTTCCAGGGAGTTCGAGGGTCCCATCCATGGGGGAGGTACATGTACATTGTATGGATGTTCTCTGCAACTACACATTATGACTAAGCCCTTTACTGGCCTCCCACAAAAATGCACATCTTGTTATTTGCAGGTATTCATCTGAATGAAATATGCCATTTGGGTTTTACCTCTTCCAAGTCACTGAAACATGGCACAACAATGTACCACTATCTATAAATGAGCAAAAATTAATGTTTGCATTTAGTTAAAGCCCAAAATTTTTAAAATTTTTTCAAAGTGCGCATTATTTGAAGCGTGACCGAACAGTGGGGAGAATGAGACTAGTGATGGCAGTTCATTGACTGGAAAAATCTTTTGGTAGTTATAGCAGGATTTTTAAATTTGGATGCACCTGGTGCAAGCCACTGGCTACTTCAAGCATTTCTGTCAGTTACATGTACTTTTCATATTCCAAATTTTATTTCACCAAATGTAATCACGCTGTGATCTTTTTTAGGAAATAAATAAACCCTGGAGCCACATTCGCATGGTGAATGTGATAGCAGTCTGCCTCGTAAATTGTTAGCGATTAAGGTCTTGACTGCACCGACAAAAGTCTCGGTTACAATAAAACCTTGTTCAGAAGTTCAGAAAAATGAAACTGCAAATTGCAGTGAATAGAATTGATGTACAAATGAAGTGAGACCGCTGCCTTGGTTGTGGTACTTCATGTATGTAAAAGGAAAGACATCGACAGAAATATTATGTCTGTTGGTTTATATGCAGCCGTCTTTCATTGTGAAAGCAAAAATGACTTCGGGCCACAAGAAAATGTTATTTGGGGGTCAAAAATAAGTGTTTTCTCTAAAACTGAATTCAAGGAAAGTTTAGTCATTTTGTTAACTTTGCAGGCATTAGGGTGTAATGAATAAACAGTAAAAATCGACACATCTACCCATTGCTTTTGTTAGATGCACCAGATTTGGAAGGGCCTTGTTTAACCAAAGACTAAAACTTTGAAAGCAGCTAATTTTACAAAGTTTTTCAACACTAATCCTTGACAAAATAACTGTCTACAGTGGTCTTCAAGAAAGTCCAGTCATGGTTGCAAAGATGCACCAGGATAAACTTCAAGCTAAGGCACCCTGATTTCACATTGTTCAGGGGGAGAGGGGGATCCATTTCCTTGTACAGAAGGGGGCTACCAGCACCCTATCACACAGGGCAGCTGTTGTCAAGGAAAGATAGTGCTCTGGCTACGTAACAATTTCATCCTCCATTTTTTTTTTCAATCTGAAAACCCTGGGTATAGGCATTAAGTGTCTAACTACCTGAGGTAGGATGAGTCTGTTAAATTATGCAAGTTTTAGTGTTAAATTACATATTCGACATGTAATATGGAGTAACCTTTACATAGGGGTGATATCCTTAAATGAAGTAAACTGAGTAAATTGATATCTTTATTACTGTTGACTTCCTGTGTCACAGCATTAAATGGGAGGCCGGTGAAAGGCAGCAGCTTACAATACCTTATAACAACAAGCATTAATTGTTGCTATTGTTGTTGAAGTTACGGCATGCCTAATATGATATGAATGCCTAACAGGGTTGTATATCAATACAGATTTCACCCATAAGAGACAAGGCAATGCGCATGGATAACAGGGCAAATCGAAAAATTTTTGATCGTAACTGCTTCCCAAAACTCATTTATACAGTGCAACTCTGATCGACTAGAGCACGGTGAACGAATTTGGTTAGTGTTCAGCCAGAATGCCAAACCAGTCTATTCTTTGAAAAAAGAAAGCTGCTGGCACAGTAAACCAAACATTGATAAAATATTTTGATGCGACTCACACAAATGTCAGGCTATAATTATAGGACATCTTTCATAGCTCACAAAATCATGTCGGCTGCGCCGGCTAGCTAGCGGTCAGGAAGTTAGGTGTAAATCGATGCAAAAATGAGATATTAGCGTGAAAATAACCTGCCATTGTACCCAGAAGCAAAACCTACACCTCATTAGTTAACTAACCTTGAATGCCAGTCTGGTGAGACATTCTTTAGCTGGGAAATAACAAAAGAGAAATCAGCGACCCTCCTCCGACAAACTGTGTCAGGAACTTCCAGGACCGGCCATTTTGCATGACGTCATCAAACTTAAATTACGTCACTTCCGCTAGTAGCAAGCAGGAAGTGAACTCAATATATTTATACCAATTCAAAACGTATTCTTTTTCATAAATGTTCAAAATTCGTATTAAAACACAAACTTTATCTCGAGGCTCAAAATTATTTAATAGACTGAAACAGGAGCCCATCGGAAAAGGGTATATTTAAACAAATAAAATAACAATTTTATCATTTTTGGGGACAAATTTCACGAACGTTTTGCATTTATTTGAAAGGAACAATCAGTTATAGTCTTTTAAATTTTCCATTTTGAATAATGGGAAAATTTTTGCTGTGCTTTATTCATTGCCTTGGTTCCCCAGTTTGTTTCTGTGACAGTTCGTGACAGCAATATCTGTCAGCGGTAAATATGCCATTGATAGCTATAGAGAATTTAAAATTAAATCGAGACACAAAACATAGATTTAGTTTGCAATAAAACCAACGTTTTAATTATTCAAAATCTCATTCCATCTAGAGACAGATAAGATTTTTTCGGTGAGTTTTTTATGCGAAAAATAATTACAAACTTTTCGAAGCCTTTATCTACAGGCAATACAGTAACTGATCAAGAAAAATATTCTTATTACATTACTACTCCCGACACGTTGCAGTACGATCGTGGGTTTACCCATTTCTCATTGATCTTCGGAACTTTCCATCTTTTAGAGACATTTTTCGGTAATCTAGATTGAAAGAATGAAAGCCCTTATACTTGTAGGCGGTTATGGTACGAGGCTTCGCCCGCTTACCCTTTCAAAACCGAAGCCACTGGTGGAGTTCTGCAATAAACCTATGGTCATGCACCAAGTTGAAGCTTTAGCGGAGGTGAGATTGCGTTAAACTTCAATCACGAGATCAAACTAAACTATGTTATTTTGTAGATGAAAATGTTCTGTGATGAAGCTTCTCTTGGGTGGATAATTTCATTGCGAATATTGTAATCTTGTCGACGAAATATTCATAAAATGACATTTCAATTCCCGGCTGCAATGAGCATTTGAAAGTTTGTTATAGAGATACGTATTTATTTTTTTTTTTCTGAGCTGTAAGTGATCGAGCTCACAACCATGGTTTGATTTGCCACTGGCAGGCCTTTTAACAACTCTCTTGCTGGCTCAAATACAGAGAAGTCCATATCTTAAAGTCACAAAGAAAAATATACTGATTGTAGTACCAGAGTTCTGCCTTCTATACCTGTTACTTTTAGTTTCTTTGACTGCCCAGGATAATTGCTTGCTAGCACATGAATTGGTTATAAATGGGTTCGCAACATCGGGGGTACCAGTGAGCATGTACCAGAAATGACTGAAGTTCTCAACCTTTCAATAATGCCTGTATTATTTGTGCCAGCTAATGTAACCCGAAAGACTTCTAATCAAGACCCTTTCTGTCTGTGAGCAGAGTTGGAGCAACTTCAGAATACCCCGCCACTCACGCCCTCCTTAAAACTACTGCTACCGCGGTCCGCAGTCCTGCAGTCGATGAATAAGTATTAAACTAATAGTTGAACTAATGTGCTACAGCGGTCCTCAGGGAATGAAAGAATGAGGTATATTAATGGTTTTTATATAAAGTTTATTATGTAAATTATGTTGACTGCGGGACTGTGGTAGCAGGATTTTGAGTGGCATTTCAGTGGCGGGGTATTCTGAAGTTTAGCCGCAGAGTCAAGGAGACAGCTCTACATATGTAACCTCAAAGCTGGTTTTCACTAGCCACAGTGACCTAGTCAGAGTCATAAGAGAGCTTATGACCAAGTGTAAATAAAAATTGGAGCTGTATGCAGAGTCATAGGCTTGACGGAAATGGAGTCGGAAGAATCAGAACATTTCCATTTCTTCTGATTCCTTTTATGACTCTGTCACTTATGATCCAGTGAAAACTACATGTAGGTTGTCAGAGTTGGAAGCAAAGCAACCAATAGCAAAGCCCAGAATCGAGCGTTGTCATCGGTTTATTCTTCTTCTACTTGCGACTCCAACAAAGCAGTTTTAACTTGATCCTAAGTGTAAATTACACCATAGTTTAAAGATATAACTTTTATTTTCTTATGTTGAAAAAGTTTTCTTCGCTTTGGTTGCTTGTGAGTTTTTACCACATAAAAATAAATGTCATATCTTTGCACCTCTGTATAATATCCTCTATATATAGTAGATGAAAAACACTGGAAGTCGACAACTTCAATATACACTGTACTTGTGAAAATGTTGAAAATTAAGTAAAAATATATATATATAGTATCAGTCTCACAAGCTCTATTAGTTTAAAAAAAATAGAGTTTAAGTTAAATTTAAATAATAGTTTACAACTAATGATCTAACACAAAATAATTTATAACAAAAATACAACAATAAAAGTAATTACAAAACTTAACGAAAACATTAAAGACAATAGTGCTACACATGCTAATTATCGCCGATTAATGAAACTTCAGGATGTATGATTACTACAAAAGACGTTTAACAACTTTTGTTGTTAAGCTAAATTGGAAATATTATTTTACTCTTTTTTTTTTTCGTTCCAAAAAGGCTGGTGTGAAACATATAATTCTTGCTGTAAGCTATCGAGCAGAGATGTTGGAAAAGGAGATGAAACAGCAAGAGACCAGGGTGTGTTGAAAATCTGTTTCTTTGTTTAGAACTAGACAGTTTTGTTTGAAGCTTATGACTAAATGGACAAAATTAAAACATGTCTTTTGAATGTGCAGCCCAGTTCATTCTTTTCTCACAGAATTTTAATTTTATTTTGTAAGCTGAAAACTACATATTACTACTGAAAAAAATAATTGTGAAAAAAGTAGGAGAAATGCTCCAAATGGTTTTGGATGAGCTACAATGAAAACACATTTAAATGCAACAGGATAAAACCCAATATTTATCAGAGTATATCATTAGACAAAGTAATGAAAATGGATCAATTAACTAATAAAAAATATAAATATTTACTCTATCTCAGTTTTATTGCAATCAAAGAAACATTGTTTGTACCTACATAATTACACTTGTAAATTGAAATACAATGTATTTAATACATGTATCTTTCTCATTATTTGTTTATTTTTCTTTTTTTTTTTTCATATACTGTAATTCTGTAATTTTGTAATGATGATTTTTTTTTCATCATTAGCATTTTAGCATTAGCAGTATCAGTATCAGTATCAGTTTCATCATCATTGTCATTATCATTATTAATGATATTTATTTTTATCTGTTCTTGCTGTTTGTTTATGCAGTTAGGGATTACAATTACAATTTCTCAAGAAAAAGAACCTCTTGGAACTGGTAAATGAATATTAAATCTTTCAGTAGTGATGACAGAGTTTTCATTAATTAAAAAATGACTCAATCAATTGATTTGAATCGGTCAAAATATATTAAGAAATGTGCTTGCTGCACAAATAATTATTTTTATCTCACTGGCTTTCTTAGCACTTTATATCATATGTCTTTTATCAGGCTGAGAACAAACAGTTACATGGGATTCTCTGTACAGTATTTCATCTGAATATTGTAATGTTTAAATTTATTTTTATTTGTCTTTTCAGCTGGGCCACTGGCTTTGGCACGAGATCATCTTACTGTAGATGAGGAGCCATTTTTTGTCTTAAATAGTGATGTTGTGTGCGACTTCCCATTCAAGGACATGCTAAAATTCCATAAGAATCATGGGAAGGAAGGCACTATTGTTGTAAGTACAAGAAGACACCCTTGATTAATTAACATCAAAGCAAGGTTTTGACATGTTATCCATGCGTGTTAATTTTGAATCAATTCAGTGTAGTGAACTTTTTAATTAAAAATTAAACTTGATCTTTGAGTTTTCAACTTTATTGTGCACTTTCTGCACTGCAATCAAAAAATTAATCATGGTCAATTAACACTGACATCTACTCGCTGTACATTTAGTATGCCAAAATCTGAAATGCCAAAGTGTAGGTTAAAATTTTGAGTTGCAAATTTGTGAGAAAGTTTAAAAGGTTTTCTCTACTTTTCAATAAAAATTTGAAGTTCAAGTCCTTAAAACAAACTACATTGTAAATCTTGCTTTCGTAATCATGAAAAATTGCAAACCTTGAAAAACAAACAAAAAAAAAATGATCAAAATCAAACCAACCAAAACCCAAAGTCATGACCTTTTAAAGCCATTGAGGTAACTTCTCCTACCTAAGATGATTGATGGTACTGTAGAAAAATGCACATACATTTAAATTGGGCAGAATAGTGCAGTAAAATAATTTTCATGCTTTTCCATATATACTCATTTCCCTTTGCTTGCATACATCTACAGGTGACAAAAGTTGAAGAACCATCTAAGTATGGTGTGGTAGTCTTTGATTCAAACACAGGCCGAATTGAAAAATTTGTGGAAAAACCTCAAGTCTATGTGTCAAACAAAATTAATGCTGGCCTGTACATATTTAATCCAAAGATGTTATCAAGAATTGAGGTTAGTTTAAGTTGTACCTTTTGGCTTGCTGTATAAATCTACTATGAAAGGTAACTTGAGCCACCCATAAGTATACCAGTTGCAGAGTCTAGAGGGGGACCCAGGGGGCTCCCCCCTGCCTTCTTATTTTGGGTAAAAAAAATTTGACGAGGAAGAAAAGGCAGAAGAGAAACAACCCCCCACCCCCAGTCCCCCACCCCCTTAGCTCATGATGTGGATCCACCACTGTAGACTCCCTTGGGATGTGAAGAGGTGCCCACTTAGGAGAGGCAGAGATGGTGAAGTAGTGAGAGTGATTGCCTTCCACTAATCCATCCCTCGATTCCACTCTGGTGGAACTAGATGGCTTAGTCTGGGCTGCTTCTCACCTAGCCTGCAAGCAAGCTCACATTTGGAGAGTGCACACACCTCTCCCCTCCCATACTCCTCCGCGTCAGATAGCTTTACTTGCCAACTCTCTCTTCCTTCATGCGTAACTCAATTCAAAGGTGAGCCTACGGTTTACTTCTCAACTTGCTCTGGGTGGAAGGGTTGTAGTTTTACTTCTTTCCCCCTAAAAAGTTATTTCTTTATTCCAGTTTAACCTGGATACTGTAAGTGACCTGTTTAAGAACCATCCTGATGGGGCTCAATCCCCTTAAATACTGAAATTTCTTTAAGAATTTTTTATTCATTTATTATGATCATGTCACAGTTCTGTAGAATTACGATGGTGTACAATGTATTTTTGAGGTGGAAAAGTGTATTAATGTATGTGCAGTTCATGTAAAAAACCCTGACACTCCACAGGAATTTTGAATAAATGCTAGTGCACTCAATATTGTGGTTGTTTTTTATATATATATAGCGTCCACAACGGTGCTTCTTTATTCCATTTCTTCAACAGAAATCTGTGAAGTGGGAAAATTTTATAGCCTAATTAAATTTTGTTAGTACAGTAGGCAAAAACATCTAGTTCATGAATGGAAAACTGGACAGCTCTTTTTTAACATTTATTTGTGCTAGATAAAAGTTTCAAAATTGTGTCTGAATGTAACGTCCGCAATGGTGGAATTGCCCATGATTATAATTATGAGGCTGTAGTACTATATCTGACATGTTTGTGTGTTGTGATGAAGTATTTGATCACTGATATTACATCTTAGCTCAGACCAACATCAATTGAAAAGGAAATATTTCCACGAATGGCTCAGGATGATGATCTATTTGCATACAACCTTTCAGGTACGTACAGAAAAAAATAATAGACTGTTTACAGTCCTCTATTTTTCTGTGAGATCGTTGAGTTCAACGGGCTGCCATAATATTATATTGGTCTCTGGATGTGAGCGAAACTGGGGAGAGTACAAAATACCCATGGGTAGGGGTGGTGGAGGATACGGCAGGCAGGAACCCCTCACCTCCACACTTTTCACACCACCACCCCTACCCACAGGCATTTAGTACTCTCCCTGGTTTTGCTTGCACAAAGAGACCAAGATGGCAGCCCATCTGACTCGATGACTGACACCTGCGATCTCGCAGAAAAATAGGGGACTGTGAATAGTCTAATAAAAAAAATATATCCTATTTTCAATTAACTCCAATTGTAAAAATAAACAATTTTCCTACTTGACATCTCATACAGTATTTTATCTGATATCCCAGTAATTTTTCACCAAAATATCCTACAGGTATTATGTTAATGTTTTACCTAATTAAAGAGATCTATAGGGCCTTGAATTAGATTGTGATGTTCTTCAAGGCCCAACATGTATATTGGTTGTTCCATGGTCCTGTCCACTAAAAAAAATAATTTTATAAATTCAAATGTACAAACCTTGTCCTCAATTTTTTGAAACCTCCCAATTATTCAAAGGAATTATCTTTACATGTATCTCTCTTGACAAGTTAAAAGAATTTATGAGGAAAAAATTACCAGGCTTGATTCTCTGAACTCCTGATTTTTGCAACCATTTTGCATTTCAGATGATTTCCTTAGTAATAATATTATACTGTAGCTAGTTTTAATATCATCATGATTCCACTGTACTGAACATGTTAGTTACAAATATGTACACAGTAGTTTTTAGTCTTACAACGTTTGTGTATTCTCTTTTTCAGGTTTCTGGATGGATGTTGGCCAACCAAAGGACTTCCTTACTGGAATGGGAATGTTCCTGCATCACCTGAGAGAAAAACATCCAGAACTTCTCCACGAGGGACCAGGAATTATAGGCAATGTATTGGTGGTGAGTCCTCACGGAAACCAGTATTGCTACTTGTACCTAACATCACTTTTGAGATTTCTTGCACCCCTTCCCCATCCATGGGCATTTCTCCCATAGGCATCCCCTCCCTCCATCATTCCTCCCATCATGGTTAGGCCCTCCCCAAAATTTTGTTTGAATTACATGTACATGTAGTACATCAATTCCAGTAGTTCATCCAATTTCCAAGCTTTTCAACAAAATATGCTGGGCATTCTCGATGAAAATTTCTTTCTCATTACAATGATAACTAAGTTCGTTAAAACGAGCAGTAACTGTTCTTCTTTTTACACTGATGTGCCAGTAAAACACGTAATTTTCTCAAAATTAATAAACTCTTCAGTGACGCTACCAGTTCAGTTTTTGAAAGTGAAAAATTACTTACTGAAGTGAAATTAAAATCGCACTTAGAATTACCATTGGGGTAAAGTTGGCTGATGATCAGGTAGTGTCAGAACGTGACATGTCTTGACTTCTCAGTGTGCATTTCTAAGGCTATCGCTACTGTCAAGTTTTCAGAAAAAAAAATATTGTTGCATCGACATTATACCCTCTAGTTCAGTAACAAGTTTAAAGGAACTGCATGTACCGATACGCGTATCTTGAAAAGTTCAGCCTATATTTTTGTATATAAGTTTGTCGTTTGTAATCCGTGTTAATCTTCTCCATCCTTGTTCCTTTATGGTTTAGTAAAATTTAATTATGTCTTTGGTGTTTTTCTATCTTAGTAAACTATTATTTTCAGGTGTCATGCAATTTAAAGGTAATTTTGTATGGGGCCAAAATGACTCAAGATACCACGACAGAGCTCGTTAAAAATAATGATTCTCTTTCTTTGATGCCTCTTGTTGCGTTGGTGTAGGATCCTACTGCTACTATAGGAGAAGGCTGTAGAATAGGACCTAATGTAGTCATTGGACCAAGTGCTGTCATCCAAGACGGTAAGCGCTGGGGATCTTGCACTGCACTGTATTGAGGACGAGGTCAGACATTTTGTGTCGCTTACAAACGCACTCTGTACACTAACCTGGGAGGGGATGAGGGAGAGCAGGTAGGGCGTGGGGAACATGACTTGTCCGCCCAGATTATAAAGCTTTCATTCGCTTTGCAGTTCTAGTTTCCCCTCTCCTTTCCCTTTGAGCATCGCCTGCTACACAGGTTACCAGTCTTATCAACAAAGGGAATCCCACCCATCCAATCAAAGTGGACGTAAATGCCCCATTAAGGTGATTCCCGGGTAAAAGAACCCGCCTTAGATTTCCGAAGAAACTTGGTATGGTGTCATTACAGTACAAGGAAATGTTAAAAACCTAATAAAATGAGGGGGTCACCGTGCTTGTTTTCATGCCACGATGCTGACAAATTTGGTTATTTAGGTGACTTTTGGTTTTCTCAGTGCGCAACAAATAAGCTCGAATATTTTTCAATGCGGCGTGTTATACCACACAGATTTCGACTTTCTTTGATTGCTTATTCATCTACGTCCCAGAAAAAATGGCTTCAAATACCCTGCATTATTAATTGATATTTTTATACTTTAAAGGAAACATAATTTGGACTTGCTCTGTTGGGTCCGTTACTTCTCTATCTGTAGTATTTATTTCATTTGCCAAAAAAGTAGCCATAGATTTCTTCCAAATTTTTTCTCAGTTATTGCGGATATTGTTCTCATTGAATTTATAAAATAAAAAGTGGGGGTCACCGTGCTCGTTTAAGAGAAAAGGAGCTTTTATCTCGCTATCGAGCTTAGTTTGAGGGAAATCTCTTATGTTTTGTACGCGCGCGCTCGCTCATGTGCGCGCGCTGATGACGCAAAAATCGTGCGCAGTAGGAATGCGCAATGCAAAACTCGGGAATCACCTTAACATATTGCACCTTAATCACCTTAACATCTTTGCACCCAAGAACATTCAAGGAGCACCAATCGCACGAAATTGTGTTGGCACGTGTAGTACATGTTCGACTTGGCGTTTTCTTCGGAACAAAGTAAATGGCCATATCAAAGAGGTGTTGTTACAACAGGGCAGTTACAAGGCGTAGTTTCCTTTATTACCTTTCCAAATGAATGCATGACCAAAAAGAGCTTGGCAAAGTCTACAATAATGAACGAACAGTTATTTTAGTACACGATCAACTAGAAACCTTAAGTTTCCAGTTCACCTTTCTTAGCTAATTTGACCTCTTTCCGAGTGTTACGGTCTTTTCACACAATGCTTAAACGTTCTAATATGATTAGTGTTGCGTGACAAGGAGTGTACAATGTAAAGGGAACACTTGCAGCGCAACAGCAGCAAAGCGTTGCGTGACAATGCGAATAAGGAGCTAGTGTAAGGAAGTCATAGTTTGTTTTTTAATAACTGACGTTGTTGTTGTTTTTGCTGTTTGTCAGGAGCATGTCTTTCACGTTGCACAATTCTACGAGAAGCCGTCATTAGGTCACACTCTTGGATCCATTCTGCTATCATAGGTTGGAAATCGGTTGTAGGACAGTGGGTAGGTTAAATTCCGTTTAGAGAATGAAACCTCCGAAAATTGTTAGGTCTTTGTAATACATGTACGTACAGCTGTTTTTGCTGTTGAGTGTCATAAACTCTCAAAAGTAACATCTTAGAACTCGATGTAATGCAAAGGAATTCCCGCAGGTTTTTTTCTGAAATATATAAGTTTAAACTTAGTTAAGTGGTAGAACTTGTTGCAGTAGATTTAGCGAAGTAGTTCACTACGAGCAATGCCTCATTCGCACGACGCACTAAGCAAAAGAGGGACTACTCGTGGTCAAGCGAACGACATTGTTATGCACTTGGAAGTCTCGATTAAGAACCGTGCATTAATACTTCTGTTTACTTGAGAACAGAAAAACAAGAATCTCGCTCTCGACTGTGTGATTGGAACTGCGCGTTTTTGTTTTTTGCAGGTTCGAATGGAGGGCGTATCAGTGCTTGGCGAAGACGTCATAGTTAAAGATGAATTATACATCAATGGAGGAAGAATACTTCCTCACAAGTCCATCTCCGACTCCTCACCAGAGCCGCAAATTATCATGTAAATAGGGAATTGCCAACAACAAATTTCTAATGTGACTCTTTTAGGTTTTTCAACAAGTAGCTTTTTGGTGAAGATTTCGCTATAAAAAAATGGATATTTTAAATGGGATTTTTATTAAACACGACTGCGACGCAGGGGTTATCAGGAATTCTACTATTTACTAGCATCTCAATCAGTCCCCCACCCCCCCCCCCCCCTAACTCTGTAATAGGGACCTCAAGCAAACCACGACGACAGTGGCAACGAGATATACAGTCACCAAACAAAAGGTTTGATGAGTAGAACAATGGTTCTATACGTGGGTGGTAAATCTTTTCACATCTCCTTGCCGTCCTCTGCAAAATAACAACGTAAAATGAACAAGTTCTATTTATTTTAGAAAATGACGAGCCACTACGGCTAATTTTTCGCAGTCCCTTTTGAAAATGAATGGTGACATTAAATACTATTTTTTGTTGTTTTTTTAATTTTTATTTTTAACGATACGTCCTAGTCGTCATTGCTTAAGTTCCGCTTCATTTTCACATGAAATGTTTTACGCGAGGACTCGTTTCGAAACAGAGCCACAAGGATACTCGGAAATGGGTTATTTCCACGACGCCAAACCACCAGACAAGAACCCAACGGTCCTTATTTATATTTTCGACATAGGACTGGAAATAGCTTGCAACTCAGGCTAATGCAGGGAGTCTTTTCAAATTCAAATGACAATCTCTTTTTAATATTTCCTCCCCATGGGTCTCCGCTGCAAGCTAGTTCTAGTTAGTCTGCAATCATTTCTAAACCCTTAGACAGAAGCTCAAAAAATGTAGATAGAAAACAAAAATGAAGAGTTAATATAACGGTTACATTAGACTTTCAATAAACATTTTTAATTTATACATTACGAATATGTCTGAATTTATTTAAAGGTCAGGAGGTAGTGAGCCACAGAAGCAAACTGGTTTACTGAACGAAATTGATTTTTATCTTCAATGTCCTTATCTGTCAAAAATAAAAAATAAAAAAAATAGAAACTAGTGTAAAATTTGTCAGTACAAAGGATTAGTAAGGCCATGGTCAAAGGTCGAACTTCACATGGGACGAACTAAATTGCAATTTGAGCCCATTCAAATTTAGTAGAGTCAATCGTCGAGTTTAGCTTAGTTTTGTTCGTCTTATGTAAAAGTTCGATGTTTAGACCCTGTAAGCTCCCTTCTGTCAACATGTTCCAAAAAAAATTTTGTTAGAGACAGTTTTCGTATTTCGCCTTAAATCGTTTTCACTACATGTTCGGTATTATTAAGAATTCCCTCTATCAAAATTCCGATTTTATTGTGGTAGATCATTCGCTTGGTTTCTCGATCTCAAATCTCTTCATATTCTAACGACTGGATCATTCGAAATCGGCAAGTATCTAATAAGTCCCTGTTTGGGTTCTTCAATAACAAAGAAAAAATCGGAGAATTACTGCGTTCTTTGCATCGTTACCTTTCTAACATACCTTTGTAATAAAAGACTAAAACCATCAACACACTGCGCTGAATTACGGCGAAGAAAAATAGCAAGGATAGAGTGGGCATTGAGCAAATAAAATGATCGCTGTCTTTACGGCATTTTTGTAGGCTTTGTGCGCGAGGCTCATGTTCGAAGCTGAGTTACGTAATAACAAATAAAGCAAAGAAAAAACAATGATCCCACCTTATGAGACAATATAACTTGGAGACAAAAGAACGATACAATGCACATGTAGTGACTGTAATTTACACCGTACATAACCGAGCACGAGCTTTAGCAAGAGAGCGCGCGGAATTACTGTGTTCAGCCACCTTAAATCACTTTCATTTAAAAAGACTACCTGTGTCAGCTTCAGTTGCAAGCTTGGTTCGGCACATGAGTGGAGCGGGGCGGGGTTTGAACTAGCCTGCATGTTTCAGGCTCTTAGTGGTTGGGAACGAGCGTAAGAGAGGGCGAGCGAGAGAAAAAAACAAACACGACGGCCTTAGTCCTCCCTTGTTGTTGCTCTCTCTTGCTTTTTTTTTTTTATTTCGCTCGTCCCGGCAAACTACAGAGAGCCTGGAAAATATGGTCGTTTTAACAAGTTATTAGGCGATTGCTACAGAAGCGACATGTACACAGACCAGCAAAAGAACTAACCAGCAAGTTTTTAAATCATCAATAGCATTTAGGTTTGCCTTGAATAAAAAAGATGGTCGGTAATTGCATACTGTGAGTATAAGACCACTTTCACTGTTTACCATCTATGTGGACCGGAACGGTCCAAAATTCTGTATTTACAATTATTTACCGCGGTGGAGGTGAAAAGCACTTTTTCAATCACTTCTGAGTTAACCAATCAGAACGGCAGTGCGAAGAGGCCTATTCATTTAATTTTAGTCGCTTTCTGTTACTGGAATTGCCAGACAATGAAAGGAAATTTGCAATTTGGCCAGAAAGCCTCGGAACAAAAACCGGGTTTTGCTAATTGGAAGCACACTGGTTGTCGCAGTTTGTATGCTGCATTGAAACCATGAAGCGTGCAGAAACAAGAAAGTTAATTATTTCTTTCAGTGTTGCAGTTTTCTTTTTCGCTTTTATTTTTCTGTCATATAGGATTTCGAAACAGAAACAGAAATTACTGGCACTGGATAAAAACGCAGAAGGTATGTAAACAGTCCATCTACATGTATATGGACCGACAAGCCGTTGTACATCTTGTGCAAAATTCTATTGCCTGGAAAGTTAGGTTGACTCAGATTAACTTTGTAACTGTAACTTTGTGACTTGTAACTGATGGAAGATGACTTCTATTTGTTTTCTCAGTAAGTTGTTCGTTCAGGTAGAGTTTTTATTTGATAACCTTTGCAAGAAATGCCCTCCCGAAGGGCAGCTTTTAATTGGACGTATTTGACTGAAACAAAATTGAACATGCAGAGGGTTTATAACTTTGTAACTTGTAACTGATGGAAGACAACTTCAATTTGTTTTCTCACTAAGTTGTTCATTCAGGTAGAGTTTCTATTTGATAACCTTTGTAACAAATGCCCTCCCGAAGCGCTTGGACGTAATTGGAAAACAAAATTGAACAACCGATGGATTTAAAAATAGAGATCATGATATTTTTGACGCTACTTTCACACAACTTGTTACAACGTTGAATGAACATTTTATAGTATTCATTTTAATGTCGAGTATCTATTTGGACTACGTTTATCTTTAATTTTTTTTTTGTTTAATGCAATTGTTTTATTCTATCGAATTTCATGAAAATGTAACCATGTCTTGTTTTACCCTAACACGTCACACACCAAAACGTTCTTAGTGAGTAGGGCCATTGCCTCGCAACCTTAAGGAATACAGAGGCTGGTAACGGCTTGCTTCTAAGTAGCGCCAGAATTGTTAGGACATTTTCCTTACAAAAAAGTGCTAGTTATGATCGGTCGCAGGCGATAAGTCTCTCTCCCCTGTGTAAACCATGAAGGGTCCATGTTGTCTTCAGCGAAACAACAACTGGATATTCCCGCAATAACCAGCTCTTACTACCAAAAACCAAATGCAACCTGTACTAGTTGTTAAGCACAACCAGGAGCGGGCTCTTGGTATAACTTACTAGCCACGAACAACGAAAATTATTTTGTTTTAGAAACATTGCTGAACGTTTCAACAATTGCCTAGGTCACCAGGTGCCGTTTATTTACCGAACACTGAGACGGTGCGCCATGTTCTTTGAGAAAATGATGCATATGATTGCATGAAATCTAGAAAAACTACTAGTGCATGGACGCACGAGCAGAACGCGAGTACGTTCGGCAGTTTTTCTGGACCAAGAGGATCTATAACAACGACAAAATAAAATGAAATGCCAAAAAATTGATACTTCTCACTATATCAGTAATTAGTATAGTTTTAAAGTGCTACACTGCACGACCGTAGCATGCCGGAAAAAAGAAAAAAAAACTTATCACCCACTCGAAGGAGGCAGTGTTACTTGTTTATTTGTTTGCTAGCTGTGTTTTACTTTCTGCCTTCACAAAGAAACAACAACAAAAGCAAACAAAATGACTGAGGCGGCCTGCCTGTTGCTTAGTAAGGCCCTGTTCTGTTCTCTCGGATTTAAAACTGAAATTTCATTTTTATTGCGCGCAGTGACTGTGTATTGATTAGAATCAAGTGACCCTGTAAGATAACTGAAAGATTTTATGTAATTAAGTGTATGTATTTTTCGTTCATTCTATCTTAGAGCAAAGATCATCTCCTGGAGAATCAAAGGTATATTATATTTTTTCCGTAAACGCGACAGTTATCTAAGTATCTATATGTTCAATATTTTATGGATGATGAAATAACCATTTTGATTTGTTACGCGGGACTCGGAGTGTTTAAATTCTGCGCTCTTGGACTCCAATATAGCATAATGCAAATTAATTTCGCCTATTTCAGCGCTGCTTTGAATTAATTTTACAAAGTGCATAAGCTTGCACAATTCATGTACTTTTCTTTAAGCAGAAACTTGTTATGTTCCGCCGAAAATTTTTGTTTAACCATATTTAGCCTGGACTGTTTTTTTTTCTCAAGACAATTAAGGCATGGGTCTTTCATTATTGCACCAAAAAATTAGGGGGGTGGTCTATCTTCTAAGGCTTTAGCCACATTAACCTTAAACTTTTTCAGAGAAACAAGCTTGCAAATCTTGTCATATTTAGCTGGATGATATATGCAAATTAGGTCACGTGACTTCTGACGGCCAAAATCTTCGAAAAATTCTTTGAGCGAAAATGGCACCAGTTTACATCAAGAGTCATTTACCCTAAATGCACCCAAACAGCTCAAAACATTAGCAGCAAAACATCTGTGCCCGGACTTTGTGAATTTTTTCATTAATTTTGAACATAAACGGCATTTTGTACTAGTACCCAGTCCCCCAGTAAAAGTAAATTCTTAATTTATGCTTTTATTTAAAAAAATCTGAACAAGTCCGGGCACAGATATAAAGTACCTACTACTCTGAATATTATAAAGCTAATGGCTGCTTCCTAGATGCAGTAAAAAGTGGTGCCATTTTGCTAAAAAGAAATTTGAGCTAAAAATAGCTCAGACAGGTCACGTGACCTTATTTGCATATATCGTCCAGCTAAATATGACAAGATTTGAAAGTCTATTAGTCTGAAAAAGTTTTAGGTTAATGTGGTTAAAACTTTAGAAGATATACCACCCCCCTAATTTTTGGGTGTAATAGCGAAAGACCCATGCCTTAATTGTCTTGAGTTTTTGCGTAAACCTTGCTCCTACCTTACTTGCCTTTTACTTCTAGTTGTCTCGACGGGTTTCCCATAATTTGAAGCAGTTTAATGCTTAAATAATTGCGCTTTTCAAAAGACATGGTAATTTAACCCCCAATCTGCGATTGCGTTTCACGCCGCCGTCAATAATAATTACAACGAGAACTGACTGATTCCTGAAACTCATTCGAGTTAATACCTTAAATTTCTTGACGTTACAGGGAAAATTCCAAGGCTCCAAAACAAGTCCAGAAGACGACCAAAAGGGGAGAAAACAACGTCTTCATGACTATTGCCTCACACACATGAGTTTAACGAGAAGCCAAATAGAGAAGAACTTCATTACATTGCTGTGGACGACAAAAACAAAATTTTATTTTGTGCAACCCAAAAGGTAGCTTCTACAACTTGGTTTCGACTGCTGAAGGATGTTCTTGGAATTAAAGGCAAACGCTGGGAAGTTATCCCACGACTCAGTGAATGCTCTGAAGAAGAAAGGTCGTTTAAACTCAAGACATATTTTAAGTTCTTTTTCGTTCGCGAGCCGTTAGAACGCTTGCTTTCCGCTTACAAGCATAAATTTATACGAACCCCAGACTACACCGAGAGGATTCGGAAAATCATGGTACAAGCTCTTCGACCTCAGGATTATGAACCACAGGGGGAAAATTACGTTAGTTTCTCGGAATTTATTCAATATTTTTCCAGCAATATATCGCGCAATCAGCATTGGAGACAATATGAAAAGATCTGCCACCCGTGCGCTATAAACTACGATTTCATTGGTCACTTTGAGACCATGGGAGTTGACGGGCCCGTGGTACTAAAAATGGCGGGAATTGACAACCGCGTATCTTTCCCGCCAATTTACGAATCAACCGGCTCTGGTGAAGTGTTGGAGTACTATTCCCAAGTTCCTCCTCGGTATATCAGGCAGCTGGGAGAGCAGTAATCGCAATGACTTTGAAATGTTTGGTTACGAGTATCTTGGTTCTGTTAAGAAACTTTTGAATAAATCTTCTTCAGTCAGTAGGTAATCAGTGATATAATTGTGGTTGACCGTTGAAAAAGGCCTGTAGACAAATGCTTTCATAGTGGGAATAGGCCATAATAAGGCTTTGCTGGTACGTTTGGTATGGGATTTATCATAAGTGTGTTGATTTTTTTTCCGTATTTCAGAGCAAACTTCAGTAAATATTAAAAGAAAATAAACTCACTCTCGACATTTAATGTGTCCGTCTGCCTGGGCTGCGTCTTGAAGTGGCGTTTTAATCAAGGCGATCGATTTCGATCTTGTTGTATCGAAAAGAGATCCTCTAAAAAAACACTCCCAAGTCTGGCGTGGAGTGTACGCACACCCCATCGGAGACAAAGATGGCCACATTTCAGACTATAGCGAAAACCACACTCTTAGGGTAGGGAAGGGTAGGGTATGATGAGATGTCATTTGACTCCCGCAAACAAATAAAAGGAGTTAAAGAGAAGGAGGAGCAGGGTGCGGTGGTTGAGATATCATTTTTATCCATATCCCATGTTTTATCCAATTCTAGGCCAGAGCAACACATAACACATGGCATGGCCACTCTCGGGCTGAAATGGATAGTGGCCGCTTAAGAGGGCAGTTCGTCGCTGAATTCTTGTTTTTCATGTAACGTAATCATATTTCAGAATTAAAAATTGTCTTTTCTTCTGTGTTTTTAGTTTCATTAGACTAAAAGAACCTATAAGAACTTGACTTTTCACAACGTTTTAGCTCAACCGACTTCTTATTGTAATAGAGCACGTTTGAATTTCTAAGCGTTTGTGTTGCTTGACATGAAAATGGCGGCCTGAAGAACGCTGTCGCGTAGGCCAAAAGATGAGTTATCGCTTTAATTTTTGCTAACTAAAGAAACAGTGCTTGCCCTAGAG
The DNA here is from genome assembly GCA_019787425.1 of Platygyra sinensis. Classification (NCBI taxonomy): domain Eukaryota; kingdom Metazoa; phylum Cnidaria; class Anthozoa; order Scleractinia; family Merulinidae; genus Platygyra; species Platygyra sinensis. Next base: position 24,940 of record JAHPZR010032919.1, on the reverse strand, counting down.
GAAGCATTTGTTTTAATATATTGGATCTCTAGAGCAATACTCTTTCTCTTCAATAGAAAAACCCATTGACAGATGTTTGTATTACCTCACGGCTGCCATGTATGTTCCCCTCCAAAGGGCATTATCATGGCGTCTCCATACAAAGCTCTTTAAATTTGGGTGACACACTTCTGCAAATAACGCGCGACTGAAAAAGAGCAGAAAATTGATTCTTGGCGAGGTTGTTTATATATCAATCATCTGTTGTATCCCAGATTGTCAACGTTGTTTATTGAATGGTTACGATTTTGAGTTTTGATCACATGACAGGTGAAACCGAGAATAGCATCCTTCGTTTGGAAGCCAACGCCTTTTGAATTTCGAAGGTATGGCGGTCCGTGATATGAAGCTACAAGATCGCATTTGTCGCAAAATATAAACTTATCTCGTGATTTTTAGAAATTTTAGGAGTTTAAGTGTTGGAAAAATAACTTTTGTAGTTTTCTTTCTGGCTCAGTTCAGAAAATTGATCATCTAGTTGGCCAAAGTACGTAAGTTCCAGATGTTTATACTATTTAGCGGCCGCTATATTGGAGGACCAAGGAAGTCCTCCAACTTGGCGGCTCCGTACTAAGCTCTTTAATTTTGCGCCGCAGAAAATTTCGAGGAATATCTCAACTTTGGGACAACGCACACACCGTAAACTTGGAAAACTGTCTTCTTTATTTATCGTCTATAATATAACAATTTCTTGACTTAATCCACTCAATCCACGCGCTAAATGTGGTGTGCAATCATTGCAATCTGCGTTTATAGTATTAATTGATATTACATGAGAGCTCAGGCTTGTTTGTGCCTGTGTGGGGCGCATATGGGAAACGTATGTATGTGGCACAGACGCATGTGCGTCGCGTCTACATGCGCTCACGTGTGTGCAAATGAAATGTCAAGAGAAAAATGGTACATTACATGTTTGTTACGCTCCTTACATCGTATGTTGCTTCTGTGTATTTGAACGTAAACAATGTATTGCTGGTTTTCAGTGTCACGCCATTCAAAATAGATCAAAATAAAAATCAAAACCGTTCAAAAGATAAAGTCCAGAATTTGAGAAATGAAAGAAGGTAAATATGCAAAGACCCTCTCCAAGAATCAGGTCACAGCAATTTTTCTTATGCAAGATATGTGGAGAAACTTTTTCTCCGAATTTGTAGAGATAAGTAAGGAGACGCTATATTGGAGCCCATCTCATCCTGGTGGGCTCCAACAGTCACTTTTTATAGCCAACATGACTGCTCTCTCGGCCGTCATGTACACGCTGCGTCACGCAAAAGCTTAGAAATTCAAGCGTAGTACTCTTTCACAAAACAAGAAGCCATTCGGAGCAAAAATTTCTGCGAATATTTGTTTTCAGTGGCTCTTATACAACATATCATGAAAGTAAAATGTCGGAAGGATCAATAGTTTTGTAGTCTGAATTTTGGTGACGTCTTGTGAAAAACGGCGGCAATTAATACATAGCATATATATTATTAGCCTGCAGAACAGGCGTAATTTTTTGCGTATTTCTTGCGAGAAGAGGCGAAAGCGAGGCGAGCGCGAAGCGCGAGTTGCGTGCGAGGGGAGGAGCGCTAAAAATCCCGCCTGTCCCCATACCATTGTTCAAGCTCTTCCGCCCCCAGACACACCCTAAATGACCAGCCAATCACAGTGTTAGAAAAACAATTGTGATCACGGCGCGTTGTGGGCCAAATCTTACACCTGAAACATCCAAGGTCTTGTTCTCATCCCTAAAACGGAGAAATTACTTCTTTGGGACTTAAAATAGAAAGGAAAAACACAAATCAATGTTAAAGTGCCCTAAGAATAGAATATTTGGCAGTGCAGAGTCCTCTCAAACCTTTCTGGTGAAAGAATTTTTCCTTCAACAGCCTCGAATAACATTAGGATTTGTGTGCTTTGCATTGAAAACGGATCGCGGATTTAAAGCAGGTTCCTGGACTGAGGAAAACCAAAATGGTGATGTACAGTATTACTACAACGTTGAATTCAACTTTCGGAACGACTGGTAAGGCCACGGCCGATAAAATGACTGGCAAAGTTGTCGGTAAACTCAAGCTTTCGCTTTAGCGTGAAAAATAAATTTCATGCTGTCACGCAAAGTACGTCTGCGAAAGTTTGAACATTTTTAGCTTTTAGATAGGTTTTTCTCCTCTTGTTGAATTAAAATTTATTGGTACTGAACTTCCCGTGCCGTTTCTTTCCTTTGGTTACCTTTATTTGGGAATTTAAGGTTTTATATTGAACAGTATTTTGTACGCTTTATTTCTGAATAATTAATTTACGGCGACCTCCGCGGTTTGTTTGTTTAGTTTATTCGCTTCGCTAAAATCTACATTTTTGAGTCTTATTATTCAGCTACTGCAGAACCCCTGAGAAGAGAACTTAGTGAGCACTAATT
>JAHPZR010032919.1:12500-15000 GCA_019787425.1 Platygyra sinensis | reverse complement strand
ACACTTCCTTTCCTTTAATATTTAAGTATTTTTTAAGTAAACTTTTAGCCTTATCAGGTGATCAAGAAATTCATTTGTCATATTTAGCTTTCCTGATGGCTTATAACTTCACTGAACAAATGTCGATTTCTACATTGTCCTTCCATTCTCATCGGTTAGAAAAATATACTAAAGAAATTTGTAGCTATAAGAATTGAGTATTTTCTTTTGTTTTAGAATCATGGTGTTTTCAGAGAAACTAAATCAAGAAAAAAAATTCTGCTTTTTTAATGAAGGTTGGTGTATACAAAGAGCAAATGAATTATACATCGAACCTTTAACAGCAAAAGATTGAAACACAACCTGCTCAGGAAATAGAGTGAGCACAAAAGATCTCTGAATATTTCTGATCACAGCAAAATACCAAGCAAAAAATCAAGATGTTACACTGTTGAAATTCTTTATATAAATCAGTTCTTTGATTCCTTCTGTCCTGCTTTCTTTTATCAGTTATTCTCTGAGCATTGTAAAGCGCATTAATCGCAAGTCAAACGAATCGCATTGGATATATATCATCTTTAACGCGCAACTCACGAACTGTCTGATGATTGTTGGTACTGATATGAATCAATTCATTATCCTCGTGCTTTTATTTGAGAGACCATCAAATATGATTGATTGGTGGCTGTCTCAAACGTCCGGCACCCAGACAGACAGACAGACAGACAACCTTTATTTAAGCACGATAAGTTAAAAAAGCTGTGCAGCTTGTGGGGTCCGCCAAAATTTCGCGGAAAAACGAAGCTTCCTTGAAAGCAAAAACAAAAACATGCAGAATAAACTGTTTGAAATAAAACCTAACGGTAAAAGGCCGCCATGTTTCGACCGCACTTCGGACATTATCAAGCTTAAAAGTGAAGATACAAGCTGGGCTTACTAAAAACTATGCTTGCATATCGTGCCTTCCGCCTCTCTTCCAACTGGTCCTACTTTTCCGAGGAATGCTATCGGCTCAAAATACTGTTTTCTCGACTGAGTTACTCAAGTTGCTTCGCTGAGTATCCTCCTAATTAATCTGAGTTAAAACCAGTTTGGTTCAAGAATCAAGCACAGAATGCTGTCTACGCATTTACGGAGAACTTGTTTGCAAAGAATTTTCCAGATCTTTTTACAATTGCAACTAATAGCGATTACATGCTAGCGGCAGAAATTGTGGGACAGAGTTGGTTTACTGCTCGTGGGCGATGCGAGTGAATCATGCGACGGAACATCTTTTCCGTGTTGCGATCTTAATTAAACCCTTTTCAAGTGTCATATCTACTTTGGAGAGCGAATAATCTCTTTCGGAAAAGCCGAAATGAATCATGATAAAGTGGCATGGCTTTGCCAAAACAACAGTCCAATGAGGATTGCATATAATTTGCAAATCACACAAAATCACTCAATGCTCTTTTTGTCTCCGCCCTACTAGAAAGCCAACTAACTTGGAGGTAAGATATTTAATTCAAGTTACCGAAAGTCTTATCTTTAAAAATTTGGAGATCAACCGGATTTTGTGCGAAGCAACAAAACTAAAAACGTTTTCGTATTTAGTTCGTTTTATTGCAATATGATTTGCTTTACTGCAATGTTTTAAGGTGGCTGAACACAGTTTTTGATACCTCTCTTTCATTTAACTTTTCCTCTAAAACTCTCGATCCTTTGGTCGCTAAAATGGCAGCAAGCAAGTTAACAACACAAACTTCAACTTTTTGATAATTAAGATGACGTATGTGCCGTTTTCATGGCAACATGATTAAGTATAAACAGGTGTTTAAAATCGGTTTTATTTATTTGCAGAAAATCTAGTCATCAGATTTTCTTTACAATTTGCATACAACAAACTTGTAACGATACTCGCAAGTTAGCGCTATTTTAATAATAATTTAACAAACAGAACTTTAATTATCCCGCGTTGATGGTTCACTGGCCTAACTTGAATTTCCTTTATTAAAGTTCAATTTTTTCAATCCTCCAGTTACTTATTTCCTAAAGTATTTTCGTGGCAAACTTTGTTTCACTCAATTGCAATTTTTTCGACTTTAAACGCATGAGCTGCATTTAACTGGGTTTTTTTTGCGTTGATTCTTTTAGCAACAAAGAAAAAGGTGAACTGAGTTCTTTGCATCGTTACCTTTTGAACTTACCTTTGTAATAAAAGAGTTAAGGTAATTCCCCTGAAATAAAACTGACAATAGATTTTCGTTCAAACTTTGCCCACTGAATATTTATCATATGAGAACTTCAATTTTGAAATAAAAAAGGGGGGTGCCCATACTTATTAAGGAGCACTTGGGCATTGAAAATGACCCATTTTGGCATTATTTAACGCTTATTACAAGAACGCATTCCCAGTAATAATTGTAAATTTTTGTGACCGAGACTCATGAGAACACGCATTAAACTGGAGTCAATGCGTTGTATCGAACACAAATAAACTTTTTAAGTTTGATTTAGACAGAAAGCTGAATCCTTGATTAAA
>JAHPZR010032919.1:0-7500 GCA_019787425.1 Platygyra sinensis | reverse complement strand
GTGATAGGATCGAAAGCCGCGGTCTCCAGTTTAACAGTTTTTAAACATTTTAAACGAAAGTTGCATTTCAGATCTTTTATTTCAACACAGTAGAAATATCAATATACTTGCACAGTATCCATGGTTATCAGTAAGTTTCAGATTTAGTTGAAACTCAGTTAACAAAAATCTTTCTACAGCTACGTGGCAAGTTGGGATGAAAGTAAAAACTAGAATTGTTTGGTGTTTACTTACCGAAAACCGATGATATTTAGTTTCCTTTAGCTCTTTTTATAAGACATGTCAGGGTGAGACGAAAATGAAAAGATGAGGTTGGACAGGTTGTCCTTCGGGTAAGCTGTTACTTGAGGTTACCAGCCCCAAGATCTGAGAAGCTAGCCCGAAATTAAATTGTTCCTAAAGAATAGTCAGATTTATTTAATTATGCAAAATACAAGTAATGATACCAAGCATGGATATAAACTAATTCGTAATACTTTGATTCTTGAATGTGATTTTCGTTTTAACTTCAACCTCAAATTAAACAATGTAACAGAAACGACCAGTTTTTACACCTGACCCACTAGATGTTGCAGTTACAACTTACATCAAGATTTTGTGGTTGAGAATTCCAAATACAGTCATGTGATCTAATCTTGTGATGCAAAACATTGTCAATTGATATCGTTTAAGGCTTTCAGTATGCCTAATGTATCAACTATAAAACAGTTGCTAGCCCCAAGATGAATACACACAGAAATAATTTGTTCTCGTGTAGATATGCTTGCTCTCGGGGTCATTCATGCATGCGAATGGCCGTTGAAAAACCCGACAAACGTTTTCATGTATAGATTTCAAGGATGTAGTTAGTCAGCTAGCCTAACATGCCGAAAGTAAAATGATTAGTTTTACGAGTGGACCGCTGCAAGGTTTCTCTTAATTTTTCAGGTAATTTTGCATAGTAATGCATACAGTTTGCAAGGAGGCGGAGATGATTGACGTCCACCAAAACTTTAAAGTGCACCTAACCCCAAAAATTTTTTTTCGCTAAAACAATAAAGCTTATTTTGTGGAGTAATTAGCCGCAAAAATTTTTCGATTTGGTTAAATCCTCGAATTTCTGTGCCCCCTTGAAACCGAGTTTCGTATGGTTCACGACCGAACATAAGGAGTCTGGGGAGAGTAAAGCCGTGACGTCACTTCGAGAACGAAAGCTTCGGCTGTCCCAGTCGGGCCTTTTACTCTGTGTGAGCGTGGAAGCCTTTTTGCCGCACAAGTTTTTCGCTGGGGGCTCCCAGATCGACAGATTTCTGTTTTTATCAACAATATCTTCTACTTCGTCGGATTCTGAAATGAGCTTTGACTCAGAAGACTCCGAAATTTATTATATCGCTGAAGAGAATGACGACTCGCACTTGTAAACAAAGCAAAGTGAATAGTTAAATGATGACGGCCGAGCTGATTTATATGCTGACAACTCTCTGGCCAACGAAGAATGGATAGACAAAATGAGGTGGATGCTGACAAAGAACTCGAACGAGCTCTGATGGACAGACCCGAAGGCAATGATATGTAGAAGTCAAAGAGACTGTAGCGTGTGGTGCGTATATTTACTAAATTCGCGCATTCTTCGATCTTGCATTAACATACTTTCGTATAAATAAAAGTCAAGTCCGTTAACTTTCTCAAATTATTTTAACTTCACTCGTTCAACGTAGACCAAAATGATTATCCCATGACACAATGCTTGTGTTCTTTTCCTGCGAGTGTGGAAATTGTAGCGTCGCTTCCCTTCAAAACATCAGCGAATGTTATTGTTGTTATTATTATATTAGAGTGAGTTAGAAGGTTGTCAAGACTCAAAGAAGAGTGATCTTGTTCTTGAAGATATTGGTGCTGATGTTACCTTAAAGTGTGTTACTGAATATCCAGGAATTAAACCTGTATGGCTTCAGAAATGGAGTTTTAAGATTAGTAGTGGGCAAATACAAAACTATCTGTCGGCTGTGCCGACTGACTGCTGTTGTTTCTCAGATCAGATGCAACAACGGCTTCATGAATCGATGGACGGTTATTCCAAATTCGTCTCGCTTAAGTCACTGAGTCAGCAAAATCCCTTCCTCTCTCTGAAAATCCAGGCATCGAGCGAGATCATCTGGTTTGAAATACTCTATGGAACAGATCACCGAACTCTTAAGACGGCTATCACTTTGCACGAATCGAGCCATCACTTTGTACGTTTCTTCTCTTCAGGACATCTCTCCATAAAACGTATGGCATAAAGCGGAGTACCTCCTGTAAGTTTGTTTTGTTGCTACATCACACTACAGCGCACCTGGCTAGCATTTTTTTCGAACAACTTTTCCAGCCTTTCCCACAGAAACAAGTAAATATGCGAATCTCAGAATCATCGTGTTCTCGATCTGACGTCACATCCGGCCCTCGACCCATTCTCCGTTAAACTCGGTCGTGGACCAAAATGGCGGCAATTTCACGTACTTTGACGAGCCATAGAAAATCAAAGATTTAACCAAATCGAAAAATTTTTGCGGCTAGTTACTCCACAAAATAAGCTTTATTGTTTTAGCGAAAAAAAGTTTTTGGGGTTAGGTGCACTTTAAAAGTTTTGTCCAGACTTTTTTTGCGCTGCATGAAGGTCACGTGTGATTGATAACCGCTGTAAATTACTCGAGTTGCGTGTTTTTGTTTTTTGTTTTTTTTTTATCGGATGATAACGGCGCCAGGTCTGCTAGTTTTTCTTCAAGCGGGTTTTTCTCTTGTTTTTTAATTTTACAATAAGTGGGCCTAGTTTGTTTTAATAATGAATTGGCAGCCTTTAAATAGAAACAAGAATTCGGATTTGGATTTTCCCAATGAAACGCACCTAAATTTCCAAGAAAATCCACTTGCACCGTGACTTGGCTGGAATTTGATTAGACTGGTTGTCTCCCACTGCACGCTGCCAGTCAACAAATATCGTCATTTCAAAAAAATATATTTCGGTCGCTTATGTAAGCAGAAAAAGTCATGACGTTATTCACGGACGCAACTAAAATGCAGCGCACGACGTTGTCACGCTACGATAATTTGGCCTCATAACGTTATCATTATCTCTCAGGAGCTTTCTGCTACACACTTTTTGGTATAAAAGCTCAATTTATCATCAGAAAAGAGGAACCAACGGTGCTTGCCCGTCGGGCAAGCTACGATAAGAAAACGTTAGCCCGACGATAGCCCCGGGCAATCGGACAGCAGTAGTCGAGCCCTGCTTCTTCTGTGGTTAACCTTGACTCTTGCAAAACAACGGGCGCCAAAGCATAAATAGCTTAAAAGTAATGGTGAATTAGGCATAGGCACTTGATAACTGTGTTCGGCCACCTTAAACGACCTGTTTTGACATCACAGATGAATTTATGCATTCTGAATTGAGCCATTTTGCTTTGCAAACTTCAATACAACACAAGAAATCAAAATGGCAAAGGCAAATGATGATGAATTGAATAAATTGCCAATTATAAATGCAAGGGCAATATCTATATAAATACCCGGAATTTAAGGTCCGGTAATACGGGCAACATTTTTCTTCAACTTGTCTCGCAACATTGTTGCATTACAAGTTGAAACACATTGTTGCGCGAATAGGCCTTTTGCAACAGTTGGTCACGTGACCGATAATTTCTAAACTTTTAGCTACAGCAAAATGAATTTCAGAGCTGGAAAGAGCATGTTTTAAATAGCCAGGACACCAATTTTCAGACCAATGCCGAATAAGGTTGAGATTTAATGAGATTTGAATATCGCAAAAATTAGAAGGTTTTGCATGGAAGCGAGGAAGCTTTGCCCTCCAGAAACCTTTTCTGTTATTAATCACTACTAAAAGAAGCTGCCGGCATATAACCATTGGAGATAGAAAGAGGGGTAAAATATTAGGAAAAATGGAAATTTCTAGGCCCTTACACCGAAAGGCAAAGATTTTATGGCAGCTTGAAAACTTGCAAAATTACAAGGATTTGTATGGAAAACCACTGGAGCGTGACTGGAGGGCAAAGCGACTTCTTCTCATACAAATCCTTCTAATTTTTAACGTCCATAAAAATTCCCCCTTAAAAGATATAAACCTGAAAATTTGCATGTAAGCTTATTTGGAACTGTTCTTTCCATTTCTGATAGCATTATGCATTACCAATGATTAATCAGTGTGTTCTTGAAAAGCACGTCACGTGACCAACTGTTGCAAAAGGCCAATTACCACGTTGTGACCAACTTGTCTCGCAACAAAATACTGTGTTGCAAGTTTAGGCAACGTGTTGCGCAAAGTAGAGTTCTACTTTCTGTAACAAATTCCAGTTTTGTGCTCGTATTACCACTGAAGCTACAACTTGTCTCGCAACAAATTTGAATTTAACCCTTTTGATTGATCGTCGTGAAGCGCGGCAAAGAAGAGCCCGGGGACGAGCCTGAATGCAAAATAGACCAGTAACTCTCGGAAAGTCCGGGTGGAAAGTCATCAATTTGCCCTTTAAAACGACCTTGAGGACTATCATTAGTCCTTGGAACGCCTCGTTTATCCCTTCAAAACAATGCAAGCAGCAAACTTGGAAGAATTGTCGGAAAATCACATTTTGCGGCTATCTATCTGAAATAACATTGAGCTTCATATTGAGAGAACTTCGCTGGCACGGAAAATTTAAAAGAAAAAGACGGCCAGAAGTCGAAGTGGAACTTCGTCGGAAAGCTAAATTATAAGAAAGAAGGCGCCATCTTTATTTTCACACGATTGACCAATTATACGTGTAAAATTTTGCAGACTTGCAACAATATACAAATAAATCCCTTCCATTTATAATGAGCAATTAAAGCAAATCATACACGTCCTTTGTCCCCGCCAAACATTCTGAGAAAATTTCTCCCTTTAACACAAATATAGAAATTTATTCTGCAACTATAGAAAATACAGTAGTATCCCATATATCATGCAGGCTACGTGTTCACTCTAAGAAAATTTTAAGTCTTTGGATATTACAAACGAGCAATTCTGGAACACAACACTGTTTGATCCTTTCACAGCCGCGTTGTTGTCATCTTGGCAAAAATCTTTTTACTTCGTCATCAACTAACTGATCTACTTCTCTTTTTAACGAGGACTCGGCTTCCCTTTCTCCTACGGATCCGTCGGATCGACAATTTAATACTTTGGTAGAGACATCAGGCCTCTGATACCTTTGTAAAGATCTGATATCTCGGTGGCCCGTACGCTCCATAATCAACTTATCCGCGATTCCTTTTTTCCAGTCCCGCACGTGTTGCTGTTGTGGCCCGGCTCAGACTGTGATTGCCGCTGAATTGGCCCTGTAGGTCTGCGTCTTCACACATTTTGCTAACAACGTTTCCAAGCTTGTTATGTCCAACAGGAGTCGATGTAAACCAAACTGCAAAAATTAACAGTTTACTAGCCCCCCAAAAAAATACCAAGACAAAAATAAAAGAACACAAAAGGTTTGAAACTTGATTGTTGACGGCTTAGCAAACAAACAATGCGCCATTGTTCTCCGTTTCTCACTTAAGGACGTTCGCGCCAATTGTTACTGCGCATCCTTACTGCGCAGGAAATTCACATGCCACGTCATGCATCGCGCGCGCGCGCTAAGTAGTAAAATGAACAAAGATAGGGCAGGTGCCCATTGCTAAATCTTTGATTGGCTTTAACGATCTTGAACGTTCGGTGACCCCTACTTTTCTTTTAAGAAACAGATTTAATTTACAATTATCTCCATATTGTCCAAAAATGAACAAAAAATCAATGTGGGAAGTTAAAAAAAAATTGAAGATTTCTGTCCACGGGACATGGAATTCTGTCATCTTGCGGCTGCAAGGCGCGTGAAACTATGGTCGCTAAATGCGAACTTGTTCTTTGAATATCCTCACCAGTTGACTAAATTCTCTTAAAAGGTCCATTTAAACCATATTTGGCAGAGAACACTTCCCTTCAAAGCTCTAACTGCAATATTTTGGGACTTTCAGCCACTTTGGTATTTTTCGCTTTTAAGCCCGATTTACTCAGATTTAGGTGTTCTTCTGGGCATGTTCTCTCTGAAACGAAGACGGTGACCCCCCCTTTTTTTTACATTTCTGACATCACTAACTTATCATCTTTCAATGGTAAAATTTTTAGAAAAAAATCAACGTTAGAAAATTTTCGCGCGAACGTCGTTAAGTAAGAGCAAGTGGTTCGAACAAATTATGACCCGTGAAACGCCCTTTCTCGATGCTGTGTAAAAACCTTTACAATACTTACAATGAAATACGTCATTGTCTGCGGTCAGATCAAAAAATGACAAACAAACAGATGTCAAAAACAAGTGGCCAATTATTGCCCTGTGAAAGACGACCTTTAAGCGGGGAACCTATACCTCATGAATAATATCATGAAATAAGTTAGATAAATCCCTCGAACGTCGGTATTAATCCATATACATCCCGAGGGCATACGGCCCTCGGGATGAACATGGCTTAATACTTCCGTTTCTCGGGCTTTATCTCTTACTTAACTGATAACCTGGCATTTATAACTATTTCAGGTTGTCAGTTACCCTTATTTTTTTAATTTAAATTAATTATTATGTCATTGTAATTTAATCTAAATAAGGGATGAATAAAGCTGTTGTTGTTGTTGTTGTTGTTGTTGATGATGATGAAAGCCGGTCGCAGGCGACCGGGCGCTGCTAGAGTACAGCCTTGAAGATTCCAAATTCTAATTTCATTCTCAAAAGAATTTTTTGCAGATCTATTTAGGTTTAAATGACTTGATTCATTTGCCAGTCAGTCAGTCAGTCAGTCAGTCAGCCAGCCAGTCAGTCAGTTTGTCGCTCAGTCAGACAGTCATTCATTCTTTCATTCATTCATTCATTCAGTCAGTCAGTCAGTCAGTCAGTCAGTCAGTCTAATCAGTAAGTCAGCCAACCAGCCAGTGAATCAGTCAGTCAGTCAGACAGTCAGTCCAACAATCAGTCAGTCAGACTGTCAGTAAGACAGTCATTTAATCAGTCAGTCAGCTAGTCAGTCAATTGGTTAGTCAGTCAGTCAGTCAGTCAGTCAGTCAGTCAGTCACTCAATTAGTCATAGTCCAGGTCGTTAGTTTTCAGCGGTCTTGTTTCAATCAGGGATTAACCATTGACTCCTGTGCCGCCCGTAACATCCCGTGACGAGCCTTGGCCTTTCTTCCACTTCTGACGTCATCACTTTTGACCAAAATTGACATCATCTATACTCAACCTCTGCAGGAGGAAAAGATCTTTCCAATGATGCCTAGATCAGAGTGATCGGCCTAATGGAGCCTGAGATATGCACAAAAATGCTCAAAAAAATTAGTGAAAAACTCAGAGCAAAATTTCCTGCCACTACACCTAGCTGCTCCATGGTAAAAATTGGCCGCCTTGATGACTCTTTCTCAGAAGTTTTTTAACCGCAAGCAAGCCCAGTAAAACAAAAGAAAAGAAAAGGGGAAAAAAATTCAAAAATTGA
>JAHPZR010032917.1:25000-30000 GCA_019787425.1 Platygyra sinensis | reverse complement strand
ACATTAATACATATGACGCATCGCTGGTGATCGTGACAAAAGCACATGGTGATCTTAACTGTTTGGACATGAATTGATACACATCAACCTCCTCTTTACCAAATCCAAATAAACGAAAGATGCGGAAATTGCAAGAGTAGAAAGCTGACTTATAAATTCTGAACTGATACGCACATGTCTCTAGAATCGAATGTGACAGACTCTGATAAGGACCAGCTGTGAGGACGCGTCCGTGGCGATATGTGAAAATGCTGAAGTTTTAGCTTAAATTCATGTTTGGATGGAAACAAATCGATCGCAGCAGATATAAATTAGCGTGTTTTACGGTTCTCGTTTGTTTTAATTATTCTACAAGCTTAAGTACCGGCGATTTCCCTTCATTAAGAATTTGACGAAGGGTGCGAGACTGCTAGGAAATTGACGCACTAAGTTTTAAATTATTGTGTGACAATTAATGGAATCGTTCAGATAATTCTTAATTAACAACAACAGCAAGGGTTGTGAAAGCCAAGCACGATCTCGCTCACATCGCTTTACAGTCTTTACAGGTAAATTAAAGCAAACCATAACCACTAACCTTTCTCAACTGCAATCCACGCGATAAAGGACGCCAGCACAACGGTGTCACAACCTCGTGTTGTTCGTGGTCAGGAGCAGTCGCGGCGCAATGCATTCTGGTAAAAAGCCGCAATGCATTCTGGTAAAAAGCCGCAATGCATTCTGGTAAAAAGTGATGAATTCGAGAATTCGTACTCCCTTTATATTCTTCTTCAATCCTGTTTATGTTGCTGCTCGCTCGCTACGCTCGCTGCGCAGCAACTAGTAAAAACTAGCAATTGGAACGCACTTTTCCATTGGGAAATTCCGTTTGGGAATTTTGGTCTACCTTTCAAGAAATCCCGTTTTCCCGAGAAAATTTCCGTTCGGGGAGACAAAATTAATCTTTCCATTTGCATTCAATCCGAAATTTCCGGATTTTTTGGGTAATTGAATGGTAAACAACCAAACATTTCGGAAATTTCGGTCGGAATTCAAATGGAGAGGTCCGTTTCGGTTTCTTCTGACCGGAATATTCGGGACCCGGCACTTCTGGAGGTGGTCCACATGTTTCGTCCGGAATATTCCGATCAAAATTCGCCGTTCCGTTTCTGACAAACCGGTTCTTTGCCCTAATTAGATAATTCGGAAAAAGAATCTGAAATGACAAAAGCCGTTTCTATTGGTTGGCCCGGTTTAATCTGAAAATGTCGTTCCATTCTCCTCAGGTATTTCCACTGATCTCTGACCGGTCAGTTTGGCAAAATGGAAAGCACCCCTAGATTTTCCCATCTAGATCGGCATCTAGACCGGTAATGTTTTGAAGTGAAAAAGTTGCAAACTAGAATGCAAAACCATTGACTGTTATAATCTAAGGGCCAAAAAGCCGATGAGAAAAAAAGTAAAGAGGACGACAAAACTTCGGAAGAATTAAATTCGGCTCATCGCCGTTTGCAAGCAAAACGTCAATACAAACCAGTTACATTGAACAAATTAAATTGTTCTTGCGTTCGGTCTGTACTTACGACCTCGGTCAAGATTCTTCCATACAGACCGACTTAGCTCGGTTAATAAGAGTATTGATCATCATCTACTAACCTGGGTGCCAGAGGTTCTTTTTCTCGTTGGAGGCGACAGAATTAAGCGGTGCGAAGGCGAGTCGCGAAGTGGCGAGAAAAAAATATTACGTACTCACAAAATGACCAGCTCCCAGATGGCTTGATAGCTCAGTTGGTAGAGCACTGCATCAGTATTACACTGGTCAAAATATAGCACCAATCAAGGTTCCATTTTCGCGGGCCTTCCTTGAAGTCTTACATGGCGTGTGACATGTCATTGCGTGACGTACAAACAATACACGTTTCGAACATGTTAGCACGGGACTCGGTAATTTTGCTCGTTTCGGCCACTAAGATGGTTAAAACTGACTTATTTACAAGCTCACTTGTACATTTTAGAAGGATAGAACCTAGCAAATGCTTCATACTGTAAAGAATTGCGATGTTTCTTCAAGAGCCATCCAGGTGCTGTTCAGATCGGTTCATCTCGTTCGGCAAACACTGTTGAACTAGCCTGCAGAACAGGCGTAATTTTTTGCGTATTTCTGGCGAGCAGAGGCGAAAGCGAGGCAAGCGCGAAGCGCGAGTTGCGTGCGAGGGGAGGAGCGCTGAAAAATCCCGCATGTCCCCATACCATTGTTCAAGCTCTTCCGCCCCCTGACACACCTTAAGGACGTTCGCGCTAATTGTTTCTGCGCATCCTTACTGCGCACGCAAATCCACATGCCACGCCATGCCACGTCATACATCGAGCGCGCGCGCTAAGTACTAAAATGAACAATGATAGGGCAGATGGCCATTGCTATAGCTTTGATTGGATTTAACGATCTTGGACGTCCGGTGACCCCTACTTTTCTTTTCAGAAAAAGATTTTATTTGCAATTATCTACACATTATCCAAAAATGAAAAAAAAAATCAATGTGGGAAGTTTAAAAAATTTGAATATTTCTGCCCACGGGACATGGAATCCTGCCATCTTGCGGCTGCAAGGCGCGTGAAACCATGGTCGCTAAATGCGAACTTATTCTTTAAGGAACCTCACAAGTTGACTAAATTTGCTTAATAGGTCCATCCAAACCATATTTGGCAGAGAACTTTTCCCTTCAAAGCTCTAATTACAATATTTTGGGACTTGCAGCCACTTTGATCTTCTTCGCTAACGAAGCACGATTTACTCAGATTTAGGTGTTCTTCCGGGCATGTTATTTCCAAAACGAAGTCGGTGACCCCCCATTTTTTTTACGTTTCTGACATCGCTAACTCATGATCTTTCAATGGTAAAATTTTCAGAAAAAAATCAATGTTAGGAAAATTTCGCGCGAACGTCCTTAAATGACCAGCCAATCACAGTGTTAGAAAAACAATGGTGATCACGGCGCGTTGTGGGCCAAATCATCTAAGGTCTTGTTCTCATCCCTAAAACGGAGAAATTACTTCTTTGGGACTTAAAATAGAACGGAAAAACACAAATGTTTAAGTGCCCTCAGAATGGAATATTTGGCAGTGCAGAGTCCTCTCAAACCTTTCTGGTGGAAGAATTTTCCGTTCAACAGCCTCGAATAACATTACGATCTGTGTGCTTTGCATTGAAAACGGATCGCGGATTTAAAGCTGGTTCCTGGACTTAAGAAAACCAAAATGGTAATGTACAGTATTACTACAACGTTGAGTTCAACTTTCGGAACGACTGGTTAGGCCACGGCCGATAAAATGACTGGCAAAGTTGTCGGTAAACTCAAGCATTCGCTTTAGCGTGAAGAATGAATTTCATGCTGTCACGCGAAGTACGTCTGCGAAAGTTTGAACATTTTTAGCTTTTAATAGAAAGGTTTTTCTCCACATGTTGAGTTAAAAGTTATTGGTACTGAACTTCCTGTGCCGTTTCTTTTCTTTGGTTACCTTGATTTGGGAATTTAAGGTTTTAAATTGAACAGTATTTTGTACGCTTAATTTCTGAATAATTAATTTACGGCGACCTCCGCGGTTTGTTTGTTTAGTTTATTCGCTTCGCTAAAATCTACATTTTTGAGTCTTATTATTCAGCTACTGCAGAACCCCTGAGAAGAGAACTTAGTGAGCACTAATTTCACCTGGTTTAAATACGAGTTATCTCAAAATAACTGGCCTGTTTCTTTGTTATCTTTTTGATTTACACCCGGGGATTTACAACTTTCATCTTTCATTCGCTGCACAGTATTATTTTGTCTGCGACAAAAGCCCTTGAATGAGCAAAATTTTATGACTAAGTTTTGCCTTCGAACTGTTCGGAGGACAAAACGGACAAAACATGGGGAAATAAGAGCGACAGGCGCTAGTAAAACAACAAATCTGATAGGGAATTAGGGACGGGTCGCAGGCAATTTCATGTAGGTGAGGAACGTATTTCCAGTTAAATTCACCGAACAATTTTAGCGCGAATCGATCTATTCAAATCACTGTATGGGGGTTTTTTGCGGACAAAATTTCGAACGTGAATACATCAATGTTCTGTTAAATAATTATTGTTATGCGTAATAATACAAATTTGAAAGTAACATAAATCAATTTCGTCCGGGATACATCAATTTTGAGTGACATACATCGATGTTGTGTAGCATGCATCGCTTTCCCGAATCATTCGTGCGTGACCGTATACAACTAAAAGATGTTCGATAAAACTAAAAGATGAGGAAGCGGAAATAGAAGTGACCGGAGGTTGGCTGGAAGAAGAGGCCAATATGGCGGAAACAAGAGAGGATTAGGGAGTTTAAAATTCTGCGTTGTCTGGAGAACGTGAACCACGACGGCTAATTTTTCAACTTTATATTCCGAATTTAACGCTGCGTTCCATGCACAATTTCGAGATAGTTTTGCCAGTGAGAAACAAACAAAATGACTTTAGAGTATAGCGAGATTCGAGTTTATTTTTTGATCGGCGTTGTCCTCGGCGTCGCTGTCGTGGTTTCTTAAACTCCCTAAAGTAAGATGCTCCCTAACCCCTAAACCCTGACTGACCGGAAGTCGGCTAGAAGGCCAATATGGTGGAAATGGAAGAGGATTAGGGGGATGCACGGATTTGGCTGCCCAACAATCGACGGAGTTTTTATTCCTTTGGTAGACTACTGAAATGGCGCGGAAGGACAAAGGAACACTGCGTCCTGCGACTCGGCTTAACTTTTTTAGTCGCCGTTTTGCGAGAAATACGCCTCTCGAATGAAGTGGGGGAGATCTCAGATTGAGTTAAAGACGACCCTACGGTTCTTGAAATTTCTTCATTTGCCCTTCACTTTTAATTTGATTGTAATAAGTATCTCGATTTTTCTTTGCTTCACAGACTTGTTTCTGAAGGGCACGGTTATTGTTATTAGGAGGAATTTTAAACGGAGAGTAGCCGTTAGATTGTGCTTTAGCAAATTTTCTTGAGT
>JAHPZR010032917.1:12500-20000 GCA_019787425.1 Platygyra sinensis | reverse complement strand
TATAAATCGCATAGAGCGAGAGCTTCAATGCAGTGGACGTTATATGTCACGGACAAATAAATAAATATATATATAAATAAACAGATAAATAAATTTAGCTACAAACAAACGTTAGCCCGCGTAGCTGGCGGGATGCGTGAGCGGGCGAGTGGGCGAGCGGCGAAGCCGCGAGTGAAATTGGGAAAGATGAGAGGTATAGATTAACATTTGATTGACGTTTCCGTGCTCTCAGCCAATCCGAAATTCGCGTGCACTGGTGAACGCATAATTCGGAAAACCCCACGAATTTGGGCAGGCGGGAATTCAACTCGACTCTTCACCAATCCTCTCACGGCTTCGCCACTCGCGTTCTCGGCTTCGCAACCAAAACAAATGCACTCGCGCGCGAAATCCCGCCAGCTACGCAGGCTAAACAAACGTAAACAACACCTACAGACAGCTATGTTCGAACTGACTAAGTGCGGTCACGTGAAGATGCCTTCACGTGCCACGGAAGCCAGTCCACATTGTTGTTTCAACTTTCAATAGACTATTCAAGTCGCTATAGACGAGTAAATCGACTTACAAGTCGGCATGGATGAGTTATAAGTCGACTTATAAGTCGCCATAGACGAGTTCTAAGTCGACTAGTAAGTCGGCAGGGACAAGTTATAAATCGACTTTAAGTTGCCATAGACGAGTTATAAGTCGACTTATAAGTCGCCACAGACGAGTTTTAAGTCGACTTATAAGTCGCCACAGACGAGTTATAAGTCGACTTATAAGTCGCCAGAGACGAGTTATAAGTCGACTTATAAGTCACCTTAGACGAGTTATAAGTCGACTTATAAGTCGCCATAGACAAGTTATAAGTCGCCATAGACAAGTTATAAGTCGACTTATAAGTCACCTTGGACGAGTTATAAGTCGACTTAGAAGTCGTCTTAGACGTAAAAGACTGATAAGTCGTCTTGGACGAGTTATAAGTCGTCTTATAAGTTGTCTTTTTCCGTCTCAAAGTTTTTTGGTTGATGTCCTATTGGGGGCTCCGTAGTTATCACTAAATCGCGAACAACAAGAACCAAAAGTCGGAACAACACCAGTTTTGCCAATGTGTAAAATCCGCCATTTGATGACAGAAGACTATCCGTTATTTTCCTTCAAAACAATAATAAACTGTTCTCTCTTGCCGAAAGTTTTGCTAAAAAAGTCGAAGAAATATGCCTGCCACATATTTCTAGCCTCAGTAAGGAAGGAAACGAACCTGATGGTTTGTAAATAGAAGAAAATCTTGGCAAATCCAAACGCCATTTTTTCGCTTTGTGAAACCAGCTGCGAGGCCCAGTTGAAACCGGATATGACGTCACTTTTTGTTGGATGATCCAGATACGAAAATTTCAGGAGTCTTCTGCCCAACCTCGTTCAGTACCCTGGGAACGAGGTTGTCTTCTGCCCCGCCCCTGCAACAGATAAAAAAAAAGAAAAAAAGAAAATAAATAATAATAATAACAATAATAATATACAGCAAGTTGTTAGGCGAGGAGACCTCAAGAAACCACCAGGCTTTTAGGAGAGGCCACCTCGACTTAACAAATTGACGTCAGTTTTTATGCGTCTGTCCTGTTATTGATCATGAATTTCGTCATAACATTGTCAAAGTAGCTGTGGATCCACGAGGCAATAGCCGAGTGGATCCGCAGACTACTTGGACAATGTTATGACGAAATTCATTGTCAATAACAGGACAGACGCATTAAAAACTGACATCAATTTGTTTTTTACGATAACAAATTGTCGAATTGCCCGCTCTCGCTCGCTGACGCGTCGCATGAATTTTAAATTATGTGTGTGTCCGCATATGGACAATAAAAATTAGCCAATGAGCGCGCGTGAATTTCTGTAGTTATCGTAAAAATCACAATATTAAACAAGATAAGGGCTGCGAAGGAGTGCGGCAGAAACTAACTTAGAAACCCAAACATACCCAAACATGGGTCAAGTACCCCCCTTCCGGGGGGGGGTTTACCATGACAAAGAACCCGTTCTATAGCAAGACGAAGTCGTATTGTTATTCGTGTGCTAATAATTAATTAATAGTCCCGATTACGGAAGGTTCGCTTCAGTTGTAAAACGTCTCAGGATTTTAAACTGATAGCTGAGCCTATAAGTTCATAAAATTATATGATAGCTCTTGATGATAGCTAAGAAATAAATGACTAAAATGGTTGCTGAGAAATCGTCATTAATCAGAACCTTCTAATCGAGTCTGAAGCGACCTTACAGAGTCACGATTAACTCGAACTGCTCATTCTCGTCCACCACCTAAAAATGCCTGCTCTGAATTATCCGTGATTTGTAATGGAAATAGGACTGAGTGGAGTTCAATTCAGTCTGTATTCATACGATAAATAACAAAATCAGACGGCCACGCAGCTGGAGTCCGATTAGTTTATCATGAGTATGATTACGGCTCGAGTTGGACGACTAATAGTCCAGTCCCTAAACTCTCATTTCTTCCCGCCCCCTATAGGGCTGTTACGGGTTTAGCCCCTATAGGGGCTGTTTACGGGTTTAGCCCCTATAGGGGGCGGGAAGAAAGGAGAGTTCAGGGACTGGACTACACGACCAATTAATCATAAAAATTACAATTTCCGCCGAGAAAAGAGGAAGAGCCAAGGGAAATTTTGCGTTCAAAGACTGACAAAGGAAGCGTAAATTGTTTAATGTTGCTCTGAAATTTAAGCTACAACTTTGAGTGTGATTGGTTGATTTAAAATACTACTTTGAATGTGATTGGCTTATTTAACTGTCCGATAACAATTTGTGAATTTGTAGAAAATAAGAGTTTTTTAAACCAATCGACAACTGAGGAATTTTCAATTTTTATTGTTAGACTCGGCATAACGCGCTTCATTCTAAAGTGACTGATGGTAAGAGGAAATTCTACAACGCAAGAAATAACATCAATTGAACATAAAAATTAAACTTTGTTTTCCTATGTAAATTGCTGCTTTATTGCTATCAACAACCTTACACTTCCTTTCCTTTAATATTTAAGTATTTTTAAGTAAACTTTTAGCCTTATCAGGTGATCAAGAAATTCATTTGTCATATTTAGCTTTCCTGATGGCTTATAACTTCACTGAACAAATGTCGATTTCTACATTGTCCTTCCATTCTCATCGGTTAGAAAAATTTACTAAAGAAATTTGTAGCTATAAGAATTGAGTATTTTCTTTTGTTTTAGAATCATGGTGTTTTCAGAGAAACTAAATCAAGAAAAAAAATTCTGCTTTTTTAATGAAGGTTGGTGTATACAAAGAGCAAATGAATTATACATCGAACCATTAACCGGAAAAGGTTGAAACACAACCTGCTCAGGAAATAGAGTGAGCACAAAAGATCTCTGAATATTTCTGATCACAGCAAAATACCAAGCAAAAAATCAAGATGTTAAACTGTTGAAATTCTTTATATAAATCAGTTCTTTGATTACTTCTGTCCTGCTTTCTTTTATCAGTTATACTCTGAGCATTGTAAAGCGCATTAATCGCATGTCAAACGAATCGCATTGGATATATATCATCTTTAACGCGCAACTCACGAACTGTCTGATGATTGTTGGTACTGATATGAATCAATTCATTATCCTCGTGCTTTTATTTGAGAGACCATCAAATATGATTGATTGGTGGCTGTCTCAAACGTCCGGCACCCGCCAAAATTTCGCGGAAAAACGAAGCTTCCTTGAAAGCAAAAACAAAAACATGCAGAATAAACTGTTTGAAATAAAACCTAACGGTAAAAGGTCGCCACGTTTCGACCGCACTTCGGACATTATCAAGCTTAAAAGTGAAGATACAAGCTGGGCTTACTAAGAGCGCGTTCGTTTGGGATCAATCCGGAATAATAATAATTGGAATAATGCGAGTAAGCGTTTGTTTGGGAGCTATTCTCATTCCGGAATACCTGGATTTCCATTCCGGCTATTCTGCACCCAGGAGCAGAATAGCCGGAATATACTCCGGAATATATTCTTATTCCGGAATATCCCAAACGAACGCGCCCTAAAAACTATGCTTGCATATCGTGCCTTCCGCCTCTCTTCCAACTGGTCCTACTTTTCCGAGGAATGCGATCGGCTTAAAATAGTGTTTTCTCGACTGAGTTACCCAAGTTGCTTCGTTGAGTATCCTCCTAATTAATCCAATCGCAAGTTGCGAGTTAAAACCAGTTTGGTTCAAGAATCAAGCACAGAGCTGTCTACGCATTTACGGAGAACTTGTTTGCAAAGAATTTTCCAGATCTTTTTACAATTGCAACTAATGGCGATTACATGCTAGCGGCAGAAATTGTGGGACAGAGTTGGTTTACTGCTCGTGGGCGATGCGAGTGAATCATGCGACGGAACATCTTTTCCGTGTTGCGATCTTGATTAAACCCTTTTCAAGTGTCATATCTACTTTGGAGAGCGAATAATCCGTTTCGGTAAAGCCGAAATGAATCATGATAAAGTGGCATGGCTTTGCCAAAACAACAGTCCAATGAGGACTGCACATAATTTGCAAATCACACAAAATCACTCAATGCTCTTTTTGTCTTCGCCCTACTAGAAAGCCAACTAACTTGGAGGTAAGATATTTAATTCAAGTTACTTATCTTTAAAAATTTGGAGATCAACCGGATTTTGTGCGAAGCAACTAAACCAAAAACGTTTTCGTATTTAGTTCGTTTTATTGCAATATGATTTGCTTTACTGCAATGTTTTAAGGTGGCTGAACACAGTTTTTGATACCTCTCTTTCATTTAACTTTTCCTCTAAAACTCTCGATCCTTTGGTCGCTAAAATGGCAGCAAGCAAGTTAACAACACAAACTTCAACTTTTTGATAATTAAGATGACGTATGTGCCGTTTTCATGGCAACATGATTAAGTATAAACAGGTGTTTAAAATCGGTTTTATTTATTTGCAGAAAATCTAGTCATCAGATTTTCTTTATAATTTTCATACAACAAACTTTTAACGATACTCGCAAGTTAGCGCTATTTTAATAATAATTTAACAAACAGAACTTTAATTATCCCGCGTTGATGGTTCACTGGCCTAACTTGAATTTCCTTTATTAAAGTTCAATTTTTTCAATCCTCCAGTTACTTATTTCCTAAAGTATTTTCGTGGCAAATTTTGTTTCACTCAATTGCAATTTTTTCGACTTTTAACGCATGAGCTGCATTTAACTGGTTTTTTTTTTGCGTTGATTCTTTTAGCAACAAAGAAAAAGGTGAACTGAGTTCTTTGCATCGTTACCTTTTGTAACTTACCTTTGTAATAAAAGAGTTAAGGTAATTCCCCTGAAATAAAACTGACAATAGATTTTCGTTCAAACTTTGCCCACTGAATATTTATCATATGAGAACTTCAATTTTGAAATAAAAAAGGGGGGTGACCATACTTATTAAGGAGCACTTGGGCATTGAAAATGACCCATTTTGGCATTATTTAACGCTTATATTACAAGAACGCATTCCCAGTAATAATTGTAAATTTTTGTGACCGAGACTCATGAGAACACGCATTAAACTGGAGTCAATGCGTTGTATCGGACACAAATAAACTTTTTAAGTTTGATTTAGACAGAAAGCTGAATCCTTGATTAAAATTTCAACCAAATTTCTTGACATGGTTACCATAGGGCAAAATAGAAAAGACCACAGTTTACTTGCTATTTTCGCTATTTATTCAATTTTTAGCAATAGAAATCAGATCAGTCTATCCTCAAGCAAAGTTTATGATAAGTTGATTACAATGACTGGAAAAAAAATTGGGGTGCCCACGCTCGTTGGTGAGCTATAGCCATTTTTCAACTGAAAGAGCTCAATATCAAGGCAAATCCGCCATGTTTTCAGTGTGCACGTGCACGAGAGCGCGCTAAATGACGCCATAAATTATGCGCAGAAAGGATGCGCAGTGCAATTGTGAGGAATAACCTTAAATCATCAATACATTGTGTTCATTTGTAAAGAAAAACAGTGCAGATAGCGCGGACACTGAGCAAATAAAATGATCGCTGTATTGATGACATATTTTACGATAACTGCAGAAATTCTTGCGCGCTCATTGGCTAATTTTTTTGTCAATAAGCGAATAGACACGTGAATTTATAATTTATGCGATGCGTCAACGAACAAGAGCGGACAATTTGATAACTTGTTATCGTAAAAAAACCAAACTGATGTCAGTTTTTAATGCGTCTGTCCTGTTATTGACAACGAATTTCGTCATAGCATTGTCAAAGTAGTCTGCAAATCCACTCGGCTATCGCCTCGTGGATCCACAGCTACTTTGACAATGTTATGACGAAATTCATGCTCAATAACAGGACAGACGCATAAAAAACTGACGTCAATTAACGTTCGCGCCCATTACTACTGCGCATCTCTAGTGCGCACGCTAAACATGAGGTGGCGCGTGCCACGTTATGCATTTCAAGCGCGTGCACCAAGTCGAAACTCAACAAAATATAGAGCTGATGACCTTTGCGGTATGCGGTAACTTGATCTGCTAATATTTTTGTTGGATGCTCGGTGACCCCCACTTTTTTTTCGGCAGGTCACTTCCTTTTCTGATTTTTTCCATTACACTAAAAACACAAAAAAATTGTACGTGGGAACAGTTTAATTATTTCTCATATACTATTCAAATAGGGTCGATTTTGTACATGGATACAGGTGTGCGCGACTTAGAAGTTCAATGACATATGTAGCCAAGATCTAACAAATAGGCCTGTATATGCTGTGTTAAACACACATAACTTAGATATGATTCTTCAACTTAAATATATGCCGATAGTAATGAATCCGGCCAGAATCGCCTCGAGTGACTGGAAATCCTAGAAATGTATGGTCTGTGATACGCCTTATCTTCAAAACGAGTTCGGTGACCCCCGATTTTTTTTACGTTTTTCATCTAATTTTATCATTTTCTACCTGCAGTCAAAATTTAAAAAAAAATCTGTATGTGGAAACTTTGGGGGGCGAACGTCCTTGAATTGTTTTTATGCAATACTTGTGCGCGCGCTGATTTGCGTTAGCGAGAACGCGCGCACAAGGGCTTCAACGGGATTCGAACCGGTGACCTCCGCGATACCGGTGCGATGCTCTACATACCAACTGAGCTATGAAGCCACACATTGGGAGCGAGGTCAATTTGTTGAGTTCATATCTTCCCGTGCAGTGAAGTGATGTGACGTATATATGAAATAATTCATATTTGTACCGCGGTTTTTTTCAGGCTTCTTCTTTCCAGTTGCTTAAATTGGAAAATTTACTGCGATGATCGCTCTTCACTTTCATCTACAACCGCAGTACAAATATGAATTATTTCATATATACACTGCACGGGATGATATGAATTCAACAAATTGACCTCGTTCCCAATGTGTGGCTTCATAGCTTAGTTGGTAGAGCATCGCACCGGCATCGCGGAGGTCACAGGTTCGAATCCCGTTACGTTGAAGCCCT
>JAHPZR010032917.1:0-7500 GCA_019787425.1 Platygyra sinensis | reverse complement strand
TCTGTCATCTGACGAGGGTTGCAGGGTGGGGTCTTGTGTTGTTGGGGCTGGCAATCATCTATATGTTTGTGGCGGCTGGCTAGAGGATGACTGTGTTACGAAAGCCGAGAGATTCGACACTGTAGAAAACAAATGGGAGGAAATTGCCAACATGCAACAAGAAAGAGGGAATGCTTTTGGTGTGGCAACTGAGGGAAAGATCTTTGTAGCCGGAGGGAGGGATGATTGGCAATTGTATCACAAAACATGTGAGATGTTTCACATCTTGACAAACGGATGGCAGTTTATTGGAAGTTTGACCGTTGATCGCTTGTGTGGCAGTATGATCTGTCTGAAGGGAACACTCTATGTGCTGGGTGGCGCAGACCTGGGTGGCACAGACGACCTGAATGGCACAGACGACGATGGGGAGAGTCATTTGAGTGTTGAATGCTATGACCCTATAGAGGACAAGTGGATACAGAGGACAAGCATACCAGTGAAAATGATCTCCAGAGACAATGAAGATACATTCACCGGCTGTGTACTGAAACTCTCCAAAGGAGTACTAGACAAACTCGATGCTATTATAGAATAAGCGAGATCGGGTCGTCGAGAAGAAAAACCAAAATCAAATATCCTTTATTTTGCTCATTTTGATGAAAGGAAACTTTCTCCTCTACTGGCCCGCGCGTTTTTTTACTTGATGTGTTGCAATACTGATCCAGTTCTCTTACGAGAGGGCCGAATGGAGACTGAGACAGAGTGAAAGTTAACTATGTGATAGGATCGAAAGCCGCGATCTCCAGTTTAACAGTTTTTAAACATTTTAAACGAAAGTTGCATTTCAGATCTTTTATTTCAACACAGTAGAAATATCAATATACTTGCACAGTATCCATGGTTATCAGTAAGTTTCAGATTTAGTTGAAACTCAGTTAACAAAAATCTTTCTACAGCTACGTGGCAAGTTGGGATGAAAGTAAAAACTAGAATTGTTTGGTGTTTACTTACCGAAAACCGATGATATTTAGTTTCCTTTAGCTCTTTTTATAAGACATGTCAGGGTGAGACGAAAATGAAAAGATGAGGTTGGACAGGTTGTCCTTCGGGTAAGCTGTTACTTGAGGTTACCAGCCCCAAGATCTGAGAAGCTAGCCCGAAATTAAATTGTTCCTAAAGAATAGTCAGATTTATTTAATTATGCAAAATACAAGTAATGATACCAAGCATGGATATAAACTAATTCGTAATACTTTGATTCTTGAATGTGATTTTCGTTTTAACTTCAACCTCAAATTAAACAATGTAACAGAAACGACCAGTTTTTACACCTGACCCACTAGATGTTGCAGTTACAACTTACATCAAGATTTTGTGGTTGAGAATTCCAAATACAGTCATGTGATCTAATCTTGTGACGCAAAACATTGTCAATTGATATCGTTTAAGGCTTTCAGTATGCCTAATGTATCAACTATAAAACAGTTGCTAGCCCCAAGATGAATACACGCAGAAATAATTTGTTCTCGTGTAGATATGCTTGCTCTCGGGGTCATTCATGCATGCGAATGGCCGTTGAAAAACCCGACAAACGTTTTCATGTATAGATTTCAAGGATGTAGTTAGTCAGCTAGCCTAACATGCCGAAAGTAAAATGATTAGTTTTACGAGTGGACCGCTGCAAGGTTTCTCTTAATTTTTCAGGTAATTTTGCATAGTAATGCATACAGTTTGCAAGGAGGCGGAGATGATTGACGTCCACCAAAACTTTAAAAGTTTTGTCCAGACTTTTTTTGCGCTGCATGAAGGTCACGTGTGATTGATAACCGCTGTAAATTACTCGAGTTGCGTGTTTTTGTTTTTATTTTTTTATCGGATGATAACGGCGCCAGGTCTGCTAGTTTTTCTTCAAGCGGGTTTTTCTCTTGTTTTTTAATTTTACAATAAGTGGGCCTAGTTTGTTTTAATAATGAATTGGCAGCCTTTAAATAGAAACAAGAATTCGGATTTGGATTTTCCCAATGAAACGCACCTAAATTTCCAAGAAAATCCACTTGCACCGTGACTTGGCTGGAATTTGATTAGACTGGTTGTCTCCCACTGCACGCTGCCAGTCAACAAATATTGTCATTTCAAAAAAATATATTTCGGTCGCTTATGTAAGCAGAAAAAGTCATGACGTTATTCACGGACGCAACTAAAATGCAGCGCAAGACGTTGTCACGCTACGATAATTTGGCCTCATAACGTTATCATTATCTCTCAGGAGCTTTCTGCTACACACTTTTTGGTATAAAAGCTCAATTTATCATCGGAAAAGAGGAACCAACGGTGCTTGTCCGTCGGGCAAGCTACGATAAGAAAACGTTAGCCCGACGATAGCCCCGGGCTATCGGACAGCAGTAGTCGAGCCCTGCTTCTTCTGTGGTTAACCTTGACTCTTGCAAAACAACGGGCGCCAAAGCATAAATAGCTTAAAAGTAATGGTGAATTAGGCATAGGCACTTGATAACTGTGTTCGGCCACCTTAAACGACCTGTTTTGACATCACAGATGAATTTATGCATTCTGAATTGAGCCGTTTTGCTTTGCAAACTTCAATACAACACAAGAAATCAAAATGGCAAAGGCAAATGATGATGAATTGAATAAATTGCCAATTATAAATGCAAGGGCAATATCTATACAAATACCCGGAATTTAAGGTCCGGTAATACGGGCAACATTTTTCTTCAACTTGTCTCGCAACATTTTTGCATTACAAGTTGAAACACATTGTTGCGCGAATAGGCCTTTTGCAACAGTTGGTCACGTGACCGATAATTTCTAAACTTTTAGCTACAGCAAAATGAATTTCAGAGCTGGAAAGAGCATGTTTTAAATAACCAGGACACCAATTTTCAGACCAATGCCGTATAAGGTTGAGATTTAATGACGATTTGAATATCGCAAAAATTAGAAGGTTTTGCATGGAAGCGAGGAAGCTTTGCCCTCCAGAAACCTTTTCTGTTATTAATCACTACCAAAAGAAGCTGCCGGCATATAACCATTGGAGATAGAAAGAGGGATAAAATATTAGGAAAAATGGAAATTTCTAGGCCCTTACACCGAAAGGCAAAGATTTTATGGCAGCTTGAAAACTTGCAAAATTACAAGGATTTGTATGGAAAACCACTGGAGCGTGACTGGAGGGCAAAGCGACTTCTTCTCATACAAATCCTTCTAATTTTTAACGTCCATAAAAATTCCCCCTTAAAAGATATAAACCTGAAAATTTGCATGTAAGCTTATTTGGGACTGTTCTTTCCATTTCTGATAGCATTATGCATTACCAATGATTAATCAGTGTGTTCTTGAAAAGCACGTCACGTGACCAACTGTTGCAAAACGCCAATTACCACGTTGTGACCAACTTGTCTCGCAACAAAATACTGTGTTGCAAGTTGAGGCAACGTGTTGCGCAAAGTAGAGTTCTACTTTCTGTAACAAATTCCAGTTTTGTGCTCGTATTACCACTGAAGCTACAACTTTTCTCGCAACAAATTTGAATTTAACCCTTTTGATTGATCGTCGTGAAGCGCGGCAAATAAAATAAAAACATGGTGGACAGTGAAGAAGAGCCCGGGGACGAGCCTGAATGCACAATAGACCAGTAACTCTCGGAAAGTCCGGGTGGAAAGTCATCGATTTGCCCTTTAAAACGACCTTGATTGAGGACTATCATTAGTCCTTGGAACGCCTCGTTTATCCCTTCAAAACAATGCAAGCAGCAAACTTGGAAGAATTGTCGGAAAATCACATTTTGCGGCTATCTATCTGAAATAACAGTGAGCTTCATATTGAGAGAACTTCGCTGGCACGGAAAATTTAAAAGAAAAAGACGGCCAGAAGTCGAAGTGGAACTTCGTCGGAAAGCTAAATTATAAGAAAGAAGGCGCCATCTTTATTTTCACACGATTGACCCATTATACGTGTAAAATTTTGCAGACTTGCAACACTGTATTTTGCTGCGAGACAAGTTGGTCATCAAAGCGGTGATACGCGCAACAGAGGGTTTTAACTTGCACCGCAACAATGTTGCGAGACAAGTTGAAGAAAAATGATGCCCGTATTACCGGACCTTTATCTGTATA
The DNA here is from genome assembly GCA_019787425.1 of Platygyra sinensis. Classification (NCBI taxonomy): domain Eukaryota; kingdom Metazoa; phylum Cnidaria; class Anthozoa; order Scleractinia; family Merulinidae; genus Platygyra; species Platygyra sinensis. Next base: position 3,385 of record JAHPZR010032917.1, on the reverse strand, counting down.
TTGCCCTGCTGCCCTGGGCAATATACAAATAAATCCCTTCCATTTATAATGAGCAATTAAAGCAAATCATACACGTCCTTTGTCCCCGCCAAACATTCTGAGAAAATTTCTCCCTTTAACACAAATATAGAAATTTATTCTGCAACTATAGAAAATACAGTAGTATCCCATATATCATGCAGGCTACGTGTTCACTCTAAGAAAATTTTAAGTCTTTGGATATTACAAACGAGCAATTCTGGAACACAACACTGTTTGATCCTTTCACAGCCGCGTTGTTGTCGTCTTGGCAAAATCTTTTTACTTCGTCATCAACTAACTAATCTACTTCTCTTTTTAACGAGGACTCGGCTTCCCTTTCTCCTACGGATCCTTCGGATCGACAATTTAATACTTTGGTAGAGACATCAGGCCTCTGATACCTTTGTAAAGATCTGATATCTCGGTGGCCCGTACGCTCCATAATCAACTTATCCGCAATTCCTTTTTTCCAGTCCCGCACGTGTTGCTGTTGTGGCCCGGCTCAGACTGTGATTGCCGCTGAATTGGCCCTGTAGGTCTGCGTCTTCACACATTTTGCTAACAACGTTTCCAAGCTTGTTATGTCCAACAGGAGTCGATGTAAACCAAACTGCAAAAATTAACAGTTTACTAGCCCCCCCAAAAAATACCAAGACAAAAATAAAAGAACACAAAAGGTTTGAAACTTGATTGTTGTCGGCTAAGCAAACAAACAATGCGCCATTGTTCTCCGTTTCTCACTTAAGTAAGAGCAAGTGGTTCGAACAAATTATGACCCGTGAAACGCCCTTTCTCGATGCTGTGTAAAAACCTTTACAATACTTACAATGAAATACGTCATTGTCTGCGGTCAGATCAAAAAATGACAAACAAACAGATGTCAAAAACAAGTGGCCAATTATTGCCCTGTGAAAGACGACCTTTAAGCGGGGAACCTATACCTCATGAATAATATCATGAAATAAGTTAGATAAACCCCTCGAACGTCGGTATTAATCCATATACATCCCGAGGGCATACGGCCCTCGGGATGAACATGGCTTAATACTTCCGTTCTCGGGCTTTATCTCTTACTTAACTGATAACCTGGCATTTATAACTATTTCAGGTTGTCAGTTACCCTTATTTTTTTTATTTAAATTAATTATTATGTCATTGTAATTTAATCTAAATAAGGGATGAATAAAGCTGTTGTTGTTGTTGTTGTTGTTGTTGATGATGATGAAAGCCGGTCGCAGGCGACCGGGCGCTGCTAGAGTACAGCCTTGAAGATTCCAAATTCTAATTTCATTCTCAAAAGAACTTTTTGCAGATCTATTTAGGTTTAAATGACTTGATTCATTTGCCAGTCAGTCAGTCAGTCAGTCAGTCAGCCAGCCAGCCAGTCAGTCAGTCAGTCAGTCAGTCAGTCAGTCAGTCAGTCAGTCAGTCAGTCAGTCAGTCTGTCGCTCAGTCAGACAGACAGTCATTCATTCATTCATTCATTCATTCATTCAGTCAGTCAGTCAGTCAGTCAGTCAGTCAGTCAGTCTAATCAGTAAGTCAGCCAACCAGCCAGTGAATCAGTCAGTCAGTCAGACAGTCAGTCCAACAATCAGTCAGTCAGACTGTCAGTAAGACAGTCATTTAATCAGTCAGTCAGCTAGTCAGTCAATTGGTTAGTCAGTCAGTCAGTCAGTCAGTCAGTCAGTCAGTCAGTCAGTCACTCAATTAGTCATAGTCCAGGTCGTTAGTTTTCAGCGGTCTTGTTTCAATCAGGGATTAACCATTGACTCCTGTGCCGCCCGTAACATCCCGTGACGAGCCTTGGCCTTTCTTCCACTTCTGACGTCATCACTTTTGACCAAAATTGACATCATCTATACTCAACCTCTGCAGGAGGAAAAGATCTTTCCAATGATGCCTAGATCAGAGTGATCGGCCTAATGGAGCCTGAGATATGCACAAAAATGCTCAAAAAAATTAGTGAAAAACTCAGAACAAAATTTCCTGCCACTACACCTAGCTGCTCCATGGTAAAAATTGGCCTCCTTGATGACTCTTTCTTAGAAGTTTTTTAACCGCAAGCAAGCCCAGTAAAACAAAAGAAAAGAAAAGGGGAAAAAAATTCAAAAATTGAAAAGCCTTAAGACGTAGGTCACCTTCTCGTCCAAAAACAAAATTTTGATTTCTACGCATATCCGAGCCAAAAGGTCGTAAAACGCGATTTCAGTGGCAAGAGGGGCTACCTGTCGCGTTGCAAATGCGTTTTCTACCAGATCAAAGCTAATTTGACCGAGATCATGGCAGCCTCAAAACCACCAAAATGTCCAAAAATCGCATTTTGGCAAAACGTTCCAAGACTCAATTGGTTATTTATATTTTTCACAGTTGTCATCAAACGTAACTAAGTAAAACACTTAGATTCTTGAACACAGGAATTCACTACATCAATGTTCTGGGTCAAGAATGGGCCGACACTAGATTAGCACATGTTCCTGCCTTTTCCAGATTATTTGTTGCTGCATCGTGTCGCATGTATTTACAAAAAATTCCAACGGATGTACAGAAATGCAGTCTTATTCTCGAAAGCTTAGGCCTGGTTTAAACGTCGCATTTTACATGCACCGAATCAAATACTAATTTTAGTCGACTCGAATGAATACGTTCGGCTGATTTGATTTAAACGTCGCATTATTTTGTCGAATAAAATTGCTGAGCGCGAGCGACGTGTTTTAAATTCCCATTAGAGCAAACATAAATTACTTACATAATTTCAATTCGATTCGGTACATGTAAAATGCGGCGTTTAAATCAACTACCGAACTGCAGTCGAATATTCGACTGGATCAGTCGAATATTCGACTAACTCGCATCGAATTGAAACATGTCGCATTTAATTGATTTAGACGTCGCATTTTACATGCATTTAACTTGGCAATTCGATTCGGTGCATGTAAAATGCGACGTTTAAACCAGGCCTTAGCTGTAAATACAATGCAGTACTTTGTAACTGTATCATGTACTCCAGGAAATCGCGCTTCTCCCAAATTTCTGCCAGTAAGAGTAGGGCGACATGACCACACTAGATAAATCATGATATAAAAAAAATGATGTCATCTCGATGACTTTTTTCATTTGAGATTTGTTCAATGAGAACTAAGCACTTCTTTTTTTAAAATATAGACCCAAGCATGTGACCATTAAAATGAAAGCTATTGAGCAGTACTTTCATGTGATATTACAATGCTTTAGAAAACAGTCCTAAGAAAGCACGCGCGCTGATTGGTTAAAAATTGTGTTTGTATAACTCGATGGAGACACAAAACTAGCGCGCGCTTGTTGACGTAGTGATGGCGCGAGCGAAGAGAATTTACTGATTTCA
>JAHPZR010032916.1:0-15906 GCA_019787425.1 Platygyra sinensis | reverse complement strand
TTTGCTAATTAATGGCAAGTCTTTTTTCGGTTACTCTAGCTTCAGAGTCTCTAAAATCATAACATTAGAAGAAAGTTTATCGAATTACAGCCGATTTTTATCCGTCCACGCTTTGCTGTGAAACTTTGAACTGGAAGTGGCCAGGTTTAGTCATTTTTTCTTGTAGATTTTTCCTGGTAGAAAAAGCCTCAACCTAGAATTTTTTTCTTGATATTACTATCAGGCTGAAATTTTGCAGGGATATTAGCCTTCCCGATATAAAACATGGGATTAATCGAAATTAAACAGCCGATTTTTACCGTCACGCTTTGCTGAAACTTTAACTGGAAGTGGCCAGGTTAGTCATTTTCTTGTAAGATTTTTCTTGGTAAAAAAGCCTCAACCTTAGAATTTTTTTCTTGATATTACTAAATCAAGGGCTGAAATTTGCAGGGATATTAAGACTTCCCGATATAAAACATGGGCATGGAAAATATACGGTCTGAAAAACAGGCCATTTCCGGTTGCTTCCCATATGCTTCAAATAGGTCCAAGTTGACATAACAGCCACTGGCTAATGAAAAATTCCCATGAGTTGATTTGTTTACCCATAAAAGGCTAACAATAGGGCATTACAAAGATAGTTTTCTTTTTATCTAAAATTAATTGTACGTTGCCAAAAGAGAGATTGACAAGTGCCCAAAATTGCACTGAAAATCAGCCTCTGGGAACCCCTGAGGGACTGATATCCAGAACTCGGCTAAAAAAAAGTTCATTGAAGCATATTACATAAGTCCACATAACAAGATTGTGTACCAATTTTAAGCGAAATCGGCCGACCCTCATTTCCAAGTCTGCCCCGGTCTCACAGGCAGAAGCTCTTAACTGCTTGTTATAATTCAACATTGTGCCAATTACGTTAAACATAAACAAGTTTTATTCCCTAACTAGGTAATTTTTTTTATTCATGTAGTTTAAACAGGTGGAACATTTAAAACGTCCCTTCAAAGTAGAGCGATTTTCGTAATTGGTTCAAAACTCGATTTAATAAATAAACTTTTTTAACCGTTGGAGGAACAACATTGAATTATAATTCCAACATTGCCTAAACAAACTGCTGTGATATATCTATAGTCGAAAATAAAGAATTGGGACTTTTGACTGAATATTAATTATTAAGAGCGCCATCAAGATTTTTCCAGTTTTGGCAGCACGCAACTTGTGTCAAGTGGACCGCATTTCAATCAATCCTAGAAAAATTCAATTAGCGTTTTTAATGAAATAAACCTCATTTTAGTGATTGAAAAGGTGAGGGCTTCGAAACCCCAGCTGATGAAAAAATATAATTTTCGAAGTAAAATTAGTGGCCTGTTATTACAGAAAAAGCTTCTGAAGCAGGCTTAGTTTGGCACTCAAAGGAAACCCTAGCGGGCATTTTTGGCAACCGGTTAGTTAGCTGGGAAGTTCACAAAAGGAAATTTTCAGCCGGCAATCCCTGAAACGAGAAATGTTAAATTTTCCTAAAATTCTCTTAAACTTTTATTTCAGCCGCGAGAGACGAAAACTTAAAATTTTCGTGGGAGATGAAAAGATTTCTTTCAATATTCTTTATACAAGGAATTTGGAAAAAATGTCGTTCTTCTCCTGGCTTTCAGTTAAATTGTTTCGTTGGTTTTCTTTGTTGGAGACACAAGGAAAGCAAACCAAGGAAGAATAAACAAAAATTACTAGTAGTTAAAATTTGTGGTCTCTTGTTCAAGAGTCGTGAAAGGAAGGAACCTGTGGTGACAACTCTATCAGTGCAAGCAAGGTTCCTGCTATGAAAACAGTAGGGAACTTAAGCACCGCCGTTTAAGAGGCGACGGCGACGTCTATAGCCGAGGGAAGCCTGGTGTAGAGGCCGCCGTCGATACAATCGAGTCAAGAAGGTTAAGCAAAAGAGGTTTTCACGACGGCAACGTCTTCGAAACTTTCATCAAAACCTTAAAAAAACTTCCAAAAATGCCGTCTAAGAAATCGCTGCTACTACAATTCTTTGGAAAAGAAAAAAATAGAGACACGGAATTCTTAGTCTGGGAGGAGATCAATTAATCCCAGAAATTCAGCACATTATTTTTTAAGACGAAATCCGATAGAAGATGGAGCAATTTCAGGTTTTAGTGGACAAAAATCTGTACCAGAGTAATTTTAAATATTTTACAGTCATTTTTACATTCTTTTAAAGCTAAATACATAAATAATTGCCTGATATAACTCCGAAAAATAATTTCCCACGGGAACGAGAGAAAATAGATTTCAAAGTTCAGTGATTTTGTGGAAACACAGGCAAAATTCCATCATCAATTTCATTTCACCAAAACTTTTAAGCGTTTCATACGAACTTCAACATTCGTTTTCGACGCTTGGTGTTGCTAGAAATGAATTGTTTTGAGAAGATAATTAAAAGAGCCCTACAGAAGTTTGCAATACAATGTAAATAATCTTGGTACAAGATTTTTGTCCACTTGTTACTCGGATTCCGTCTTAAAACGTCTACAACGCAGAATGTTCAGCAGAGGTCTGGGATGGACGAGCTAATGTTCATCCTCTCCTGGATTGAAGACTGCAGGTACCACGGTCTAAACTACCTTTTGTGGACGAAACAACTCACTGGTAATCATTACAATGTCAAAAAGTAAATAACCATCGATACTCAAAATTTTATTTGAACAATAATAACTGAGACCACGATCACCGATTTTCGGGTTATCATGAAGCGTAAGAGCTGTTGATAAGCTGGAAGTACAATTCATGCAAGCAAACACTATAAATTAGATAATAAACAACACGCTTTCAGCACTTACTGTTGTTTCTTTCAAGCAATCTCCATGGTATGGTCAAAAAGTCTCGAAAAATAAGGAAATATTCAACTAACCGCTAACACAACGTCCAAAATGATAGAATAGTACCTTAAGCATCGGATACGGGCAAAAATATCAGTGCAGAATGACATAAAAACACGAAAATAGCCACGCAAACCTCACGTTTTACAGGCAACGTCAAAATAGGCAAAGCAAAGTCGGCGCCGAGTGGCAACGGCTGACCATGTCGGCGGGAAACGTGAAACGGAAGTGAAATTTACATCCGGTTGCCGTCGCCGTCTGAAAAACGTCTGTTGCTTAAGTTCCCTATCGCGATCTTGAAGGAGGAATGATCTTTAAGCAATTAGCTAGCGCATTTTTCAATCTACAGGTAATTTTTAACACTTGATCAAGTAATAAAGGGCTGTTTACGCGGAGATAGGAAGATCTTAACACTAGAAAGATCCTAGCAGGTGAATTATCCCAGCGATATATTTTTCTTGTATTCATTTTACATGAAAAGCTCGACCTATCCATATGGCGTTAAATTCTTGGCTGAGCAGTAGGAAGATCCCAGTGTCCGAAATTCTAAAACCATTTAAACTTTTCCCTAGCTCACTGGGACGACCCTTGAATTGTAGTTCGAAACGCCATTAGTGCAGGTATTTCGCTCGTAAAAAAGATGATGATGATGATGATGATGATGATGATGATGATAACGACCATCATTATCATAATAACAATAATAATAATAATAATAATAATAATAATAATAATAATCGCTTAAGTCTCAGTGTTATATAGCCAACCTCAGGGGCTCTTGAGATATGAAGGGCGGGGCTGAAATTAATGAGAAGACTGGCTTTTTTCTCTTTTTTTTTATTTCACAAATTCACTATTCGACATTTTTCCAAATACGCTAACTCTAAACTAAAATCCGTGATTTTTGCGTGTAAACCAAACAAAACATTATTTCGTCTTCAGGAATCTTTCTGTCCCAAGGGATAATAATAACCATAACTAGGTTGGTGGGAAACATGAGAACTGAAGTGCGAAAAGCCATTAGTACAGGTATTTTGCTCCTGTCATCACAAATTTAAAAAAAGCAAGACATAAGGCGATTCCGAAATTGACAAGATGATTAATTTGCAAGATCTGTTAACTGCTTGTTGTTATTCAACTATTCAACATTGTGCCAGTTACGTTAACCCTAACTAGGTGAATTTCTATTCATGTAGTTTAACAGTTGCAAACAGGTGGCACATTTAAAACGTCCCTTCAAAGTGAGCTATTTTCGTGTTTCGTTCAAAACTCGATTTAATAGCTAAATATATATTTTTTAACCGTTGAAGAAACAGCATTGGATTATAATTCCAACATTGCCTAAACAAACTGCGGTGATATCTATCTCTATAGTCGAAAATAAAGAATTAGGACTTTTGACTGAATATTAGTTATTTAGAGTGCCAGCAAGATGTGCTATTTTTCCCATTTTGGCAGCACACAATTTGTGTCAAGCGGACCGCAATTCAATCAATCCTAGAAAAATTCAATTATAATTTTAATGAAATAAACCTCATTTTAACTTACAACATGTACTGCAAGTAAGAGTCAATAAAACAAGGGCTCTCATTAGTTTAAACAACTTGTTTTATAGCATTAATAAGAGTCAAACATTTGATCAAATAACTTGATCAAGTAACAAGGGGCTGTTTACACAGAGATAGGAAGATCTTAACACTAGAAAGATCCTAGCTAGTGAATTATACTAGCGCCATATGATTCTTGTATTCATTTTACATGAAAAATGCTGGACCTGTCCTTATAGCGTTAACATTCTTGGCTTAGTGAAAGCAAGATCCCTGTGCCCGAAATCCTAAAACCATATAAACCGTATCCTAACTCGCCTGAATGATATTGTATTGTAGTGCGATAAGGATGAGGCTAAGGATGAGCATGAAGATGATGATGATCATGATGATGTTTGTGATAGTGACAATCATATTAATCTTTCAAGTGTCAGTGTTATATAGCGAACCTCAGGTCTTCTACTAATCGATAACGATGCGATAAGGATGAAGGTAAGGATGAGGATGAAGATGAGGATGATGATGATGATGATGTTTATGATAATGACAATCATAATAATCATTCACGTGTCAGTGTTATATAGGCAACCTCAGGTATTTTGTTAATTAAAGCGACTGACAAATGAAAAGAAATCCGCAGAACAAAACACCCAACCGCTGCTTTTTAACGAGAGGAGACACACCGGAGTACCCGGGGAAAAACCGGGGTAACAAGGGATAACCGGAGTACCCGGGTGAAACCTCTCAGAGCAGAGCAGGGAACTAATAAACTCAGCCCACATATGACGTGAGACCGGGAATCAAACCTGGGCCTCATTCTTGAGAAGCTAGAGAGAAATAAAATAATTTCGGAACACCAAAGGACAGTTGATCCTACCCAAGCGCACCCCATGGTTTGTAAGAGAATGTTTGGGTGTTTATATATTAATTGCGAACTTCAAACTCTGATTTTTCAAACACATTAAATCTTAACTTTGACTTATTTCTCCGCATTTCACTTCTCTTTTGAGAAAAGTTATTTTCTCCTCAGTTTATCCAAAAATAATGCAAAGATTTACGAACACGCCAAAAGATCGATTGGTAGAATGAGAAAAGCGTTTTTCCTTTGCTTGAAACGCGAAACTTATATTTTCCTTAATCCGATTTCAAGCGTTGTGAAAACGGCTTTCAGCTTTTTCCCTGGCTTGAGATATGAAGGGCGGAGCTGAAATTAATGAGATGACTGGTCTTTTTTTGTTCGTTTTATATTTATAGATCTTGTAAAATGGAGATAACTTTAACCATCTTATCAATTTAGCCACGCCCCTTATGTGCTAGTTCTATTTTCTGATGGCAGAAGCAAAATACCTGTACTAATGGCTTTTCGCACCACAATTCTCGAATTTCACGCAAACCTATTTAAGGCCATTACCATCCCTTGGAACACGGAGATCCCGGAAGACAAAATAATTTCTTGTTTGGTTTACAAGTAGAAATCAAGGAGTTTTGGTAAGAGTTAGTGTATTTGGCAAAATGTTAAATAGTGGTTTTATCTCATTGTTTTTATTCATATATTCGGATTCCCACACGGCAATCATGTAAAGCAGTTGTAATTAGTTTTAGTTTTTAACTTAAGCTTAACTGATGATTTTCCGTGTTTAAATAAAGATTTACATACATACATACATATTCAACATTTTGCCAATTACGTTTAATCCGAAACAAGTTTTTCGCGTGTAAAATGAGCGAAAATTCGAATCTTCATCTGGGATCTGTTCACAGCCCTAACTCGGTTAGTGTGAACAACTACGAGAATTGTAAATGCGAAAAGCATTAGTACAGGTATTTTGCATGTGTCGTAGAGCAGTAGAACTAAGACTCGGGAGGCGGGACTGACATGCAAGACAGGCCCTAACTTTTCTCATGTCTAAAATCCATTAAGTGGTGATGCTTATCCATTATTTAAAGGTGGTCACATGCTTCTCTTTTGAGATAATTCAATTAACGGTTTTCTTATCATTAATGATTAACGGAACACTGGATTCAAAGCTTTTTTCCCACCAAGAAAATAATCATTCCTTTAAAGGTTGGCATTTAGTGATCGACAACGCCGGAGATCAAGCAGAAAAAGTGACGAATAATCGTACTAATACTACTTTAATATTGAGTTCTTTGTTCTGGCAAATTCAAATCTGATCCTTAGTTAGGTGAACATGCATGACTATGACTCAATTTTCGTTCAAACTGGCATGAGATTCAGAAAAGCGTTAGTGTGTACTATATCTCAAAGCAACCTCACCCTCTCATCGTAACGCCTGGTAGCTTAAGTCAACCAACCTGTCAGTAAAAAGTTGGCAGATACTTTGCATTCCTCAGTTTCGGTCCTGGGACAAACCTTTCGCTTGCTCCAGGTTGCACAGGTGTTTGTTAGACAGGTTTCATTACCTCATTTGGCCATCGTTTCCTTGGACGCCCCATACACAGGTCTCTTTTCAGATGCATTTCATTAAAGATCCTTTCTGGGGACATTCGTGAGCCGATGAACAAACCATCACAAAATGTTCTCGATTGTCAGTAAGGCCAATTCCAAATTCAGTGTTTTGCGGAAGTAAACATTTTTTTTTTTGCAATCTCTTTCAGTAACACCAGTCGTGGGTCCCTTACCTCAGCCACTTGTATGTTGCCTTGTCAGTGCAAAGATTAACGAACACGCCAAAAGATTGATTGGTAGAATGAGCAAGGCGTTTTTGCTTTGCTTGAAACGCAAAACATACATTTTCCTTAATCCCATTTCAAGCGTTATGAAAACGGCTTTCAGCTTTTTCCCAGGCTTGAGGTATGAAGGGCGGGCCTGAAATTAATGAGATGACTGGTCTTTTTATAAAACCACTATTCAACATTTTGCCAAATACACTAAATCTTTCCAAACAAGAAATTATTTTGTCTTCCGGGATCTTCCTGTCCCATAGGATGGTAACGGTCTTAGCCAGGTTTGTGTGAAACTAGATAATTGTAGTGCGAGAAGCCATTAGTACAGGTGTTTTACTCCTGGCATCGGAAAATAAAACTAACACATAACGGGCGTTGCTAAATTGATAAGATGGTTAAATTTATCTCCATTTTACAAGATCTATTAACTCCTTATTGTTATTCAAATATTCAACATTTTGCCAATTACGTTAATCTGAACAAGTTTTTCGCGTGCAAAATGAGCGAAAATTTGATTCTTCATCTAGGATCTGTTCCGGCCTTACTTTTCCTAACTACGAGAATTTTAAATGCGAAAAGCCATTAGTACAGGTATTTTGCATGTGTCGTAGAGCAGTAGAACTAAGACACGGGAGGCGGGACTGACATGCAAGACAGGCCCTAACTTTTCTCATGTCTAAAATCCATTTAGTGGTGATGCTTATTCATTATTTAAACGAGGTCACATGCTTCTCTTTTGGGATAATTCAATTAACGGTTTTCTTATCATTAATGATTAACGGAACACTACATTTAAAGCCTTTTCCCACCAAGAAAATAATCATTCCTTTAAAGGTTGGCATTTAGTGATCGAAAACGCCGAAGATCAAGCAGAGTAAGTGACAAATAATTTTACTATTACTACTTTAATACTGAGTTCTTCTAGTCTGATCCTTAGTTAGGTGAACATGCATGACTATGACTCAGTGTTCGTTCAAACTGGCGTGAGATTCAGAAAATCATTGTGTACTTTATGTGAAAGGAACCTCACCCTCTCATCGTAACGCCTGGCAGGTTAAGTCAACCAACCTGTCAGTAAAAAGTTGGCAGATAAAACTTTGCATTCCTCAGTTTCGGTCCTGGGACAAACCTTTCGCTTGTTCCTGGTTGCACAATTGTTTGTTGGAAACTTTTCATTACTTCATCTAGCCATCGTTTCCTTGAACGTCCCATACACAGGGTTCTTTTCAGATGCATTTCATTAAAGATCCTTTCTGGGGACATTCGTGAGACATGAACAAACCATCACAAAATGTTCTCGATTCAAGTCAGTAAGGCCAATTCCAAACTCAGTGTTTTGCGGAAGTAAACATTTCTTTTTTTGCAACCTCTTTCAGTAACACCAGTCGTGGGTCCCTTACTTCAGCCACTTGTATGTTGCCTTGTCAGTGTCCAAGTTTCGCTGCCACAGCAAAACAATGCCTCAGAATAAATGAGAAATAAACTGACTGGGAAGAATTGTTATGATATCACTTGTTTGAGTGAGATCTTTGACAACCACGGTAACGTGGATGAAATTATCATGTCAATCAAAATAATTTCGCGATTTTTCTGATCTGTTAAAGTTAAACAATGTAGTCAAATTAGGATCGAAATGAATGGTTCACCATCGTAGTTTTCACTTTCTTCAGCAAGAAAATCTTATAATTGTTTTTTTTTTTTTTTACATCGTTGTTTTACCACGAACGAGAAAAAAGCATAAATATTAGAAGCGACAAAGTAAGGTTCAGGAGACTGGCTTTCGCGCTTTTTTTCAAGAACCAACTCAGTCGAAAATTACTCGAATATTTCGAACAAGCCAGGAACAAACCCATGCAATCTAAAGTTTAGATTAGACAAATGCCTGCCCAGTTATTAAACACAGGGTTGATCACTCGAAAATTAGAGATACTAAGCAAGATGAACAACAATCAAAGTTTCTGTTATGTTTTACTGTTCATGTCATCAAAATATTTATGAGAAGCAATTTCTTCTTCAAACTTACCTGTCAAATAACATCTGAAATTAGAGAATTTAGCATCAGTCGTCAAACATGGTGTTCTCAAAGCAAAATTCGGTAGTTATAGCTTAATTTTTTAACTGAATAAAAGTAAAACAATTGTTTTTATGGGTAAATTTGCCCGTATCTCCAGAGGTAGCCCAAGCTCCTTTGCGAACCGTCAACTAGACATTGCGTAACAGCGTTATTCTAAGACTTTGTATGGGAATATAACAATCGTACAGAATAGTTCAAAAATATATAAGAGGGAAAATAATAAAGCCGACTTACCTTTTCGTTTTTGTGTGTATAACTTGCGTACGCGTTTTTTGTGGCATTTGGACGCGTTTCAGAACGATTCTAGCGAGTTTTATAGCTTCTCTGTATTCCGCTCCATATATACTTCCTCAAGGTAGGGCCCTTAAGTGACGGAGCCCAGCAGATCGCTGATCCAGCTATAAATTCTCCCCAAAGGATCCGATTGCCCCAAGATTCCTCCTACAGCAACGATAATAGACGCTCTAACCATTGCTTTTCTTTATGGGAATAAAACGTCCGCCAGAGAACAATTTTAGCGTGCATATCTCTCAAGGCTTGTACATCGATTCCCGCCGAAACATGCGTCGAACCTCTGTTCCGTCCACCAGCCGTTTAAAATTTTCTTAGCGACTCAGCCTTGGGTTCAAATTACCTGCGAACCCGGTGGGAGAAGGTAAGATATGTATTACCTTTGCGGTGGACATTATCGCTTCGCCTACTGGAGTTTCGCGAAGCGGGAGTCCGATTTGTTTATCACGAGTATGATTACAGGGCCAATTGGATGACACGAAGTCTTAATGCCAATTAATCATAAAACTTGCGATTTCCGAAAAAAAGAAGAATAGCCAAGTTATAAAAGAAAGGGAAAAGTTGCATTAAAAGACTGACAAAGGAGGCGTAAATTGTTGGTGATTGAAACCAAAGTTGTGATTAGCTGAATTAAACTTCAGCTTTGAATGTGATTGGTTGATTAAACTACAACTTTGACTGTGATTAGCTCATGATGTTTTTGACGAATCATCGCAGTTATGAGCGCTACTTTTATTAAAAGTGAAATGAAGGCCTGAAAACTTCCGGCTGCTTAAGTGGCGCCTGTAACCGCGATCATGTCGAGAACATGAAACGTTCTCTCCGCAGTTAAAATATCGTAACTTTCATACATTCTCACTTACATTAAACTCGTTTTTTTTTTCCTCAGGCGTAATGGCTGTCAAGTTCATCTTTGTCGGGTTGCTTTTGTTTGCTGTTGTTGTACAAACCCATTCAACCAAAAAACACAAAGACGGAAAAAAGCTCAATGTCGTGCCAGCTGCCGGGCCAAATGCCGCGGTAAATGCCATGCCTGGTAAGTTACTCATTTGTAATTTGTAGATAAAAGTTATAACTTCCTATTCGTCTAACTCCTTCTCTCTTTCTAAGTTACACGTCTTTTTTCTAAATTGTGTGTCTTTAACCAAGGTGTTGCGATGCTAGCAATTTTGATAAGGATGGGGGTGCAGATCATGAAGCTTTTTATATAGGAATCTAAAATTGCGGAAAATACCTCTTTTTAAACCAAGTTTAAAACCTCCCTTTTTTGTGTCATTCTAATTGAAATGGGATATCGAATGCAATTATATTTGTACAACTTGTGTGATCAAAATATACTGACTGTTCATGCTGCATACCCATAACCCGAATTTCTTAAAATTTTGAATCTATATCTAAATTCCGAACAGTACCGGAGATTCCCGAAGATGGTCCAATGATTTGTAATGATCTCTGAAGATTGGTTAATCACGAGATTTCAGCACGATTTTGCCGAGATAACGCATGTCTAGGCGAGAAACCCTCAGTAATGTAAGATCTTGGTACTCAAACGAAAAGTTTAGTGCCTTCAGTAGAAAATGGAATTCAATTTTTCACGACAACGACTAATTATCAAGTGGTCTAGAGTGTTGTTAGTTAGGCCCGTGAAATTACGTGAGAAATTGCTTATGATCTGCGAAGTTTTCAGCCCATAAACGCCTGATTCACGAAATAGGTACGTGAGATGTTGATGTTCTTTTTCGTTTCAAATTAAATTGTGTTCTTGTTCAACATTCCAACTGAGTAACTGTTTGAAAATATACTCACCAGCCGAAAAACGTAACTAGCCAGAAAAGTTACTTTTAAGATAACATTTATGGTTATCGTTTGTATCAACCCTGTTAAGGTGGTTGTAAACGTGAATTTGAATGAAACTTTTACGAGCTTTAAAGAAAGTAAAAAAATATAAAATTATTTTCCAACACCAACAGACAGTTGCTCAAAACCCAAGAGCGCCTTCAGTTGACAGGAGGGCTGTTTGGGTGCCCTTTTGCCAGTTTTTAACTCAGTTCAAAGTTGTAATTTTTCAACCTCCTTAAGTCTTAACTATTTCTTACTTCTCCAAATTTAAACAAACAGTCCAAACTATCGATTTGTGAAATGACCAGAGGGTTTTTGCATTGCTTAAAACGCAAATGCGATATTTCCATTAAATCGATTATAAGAAACCTCAAAACGCCTCAGTTTCCCCCTGAAGAGCATGTGTATTACGTTTCATTGGCAAAGGATGAATAAACCATTCCACAGTCTCGAACCCCGTATTGGTTTGGGGGGAGGGGGGCACAAACATGGCTCAAATTACAGTGAATGTATGAGAATTTAGCCGAATTTGAACTGTTGCAAGTCCGCTCAAATTTGACGCACTTTGAAAGCGAAAATCCCTTTCGTGGTGTCTTCGTCTTAATATATCAAAAGACTCGCTTCACAACGACAACGTGTTTATTCGTTTCACATCTCTAGACCACATGCATGCTCTCTACATATCCCATAATATTAATATAAACATCCGGGACACTACATCTCCCCCTAAGTTATTACAAAAACTAACAAGTAGATCCACAAAGGTAGAGATAACAAGCTCGAAGGGACTAATAAAGTGTTCAAATAAAAGTTCAGAGTCTCTTATTTTCTTTCGAATAACTTTGAACTATGCGCATACATAATCTCGCATCCAGGAAGGCGCTTGCCTGGCTCGCACAGGGCGCGAAGAAACTGAAGGTAAGGGGCTGGATGGAGCTTCTGGGGCATCTGCTGCTGGTTGACTAGGGCTGGGATTCGGCTGATCCTGTTCGGGCTGCACTGGCCGCTCGGCTAGGTGTGGCTGCGGATCTATTTCCCCTTTGTCAACAGTTCCAGGATCCACAAACTTTTTCATGTGAGCAATGTTGCGCATCTTATTGTTCCCATTTGTGTCTTGTAAGATGACAGCATTTCCATCTTTGCGAGTGACGATGTAAGGCTCTGGCTCATAGTTTGGTGAGAGCTTGTTTTCACGTGTCTGCTTTAATAGCACTTTGTCACCCTCCTCAATATCGCTGTGCTTGGCTCCTCGTGTTCTGTCCGCATATTCTTTCTGGCGGAGTTTTGCACGAGTGTCTCTTTCTCTCAACAACTGTTGCCAATATGCTTCCGTTGCACGGTCTTTGGAGAATTCAACTCGAGGAAGTTTGTCACGCAGTTTCCTCCCCATCAGTAGTTCTGCAGGTGACACTCCAGTAACGGTGTGTGGGGTAACTCTATATTGGAAGAGGAAGTTCTCAAGTGCTTTTCTCCAATCTTTCCCTTCAAGGCGAGCAATTCGCACTATCTTCAGAATTGTTTCATTGCCACGTTCCACTTCTCCGTTGCTCTGGGGCCAATAAGGTACGCCCTTCTTGTGGCCTATCCCCAGGTACTCTAGGAAGCTCTCAAATTCTTTTGACGCAAATGGTGGTCCATTGTCACTGCGTAGAGCTTCTGGTAACCCATGTGTTCTGAAAATAGCTTCCATACTCTTTATCACGTGCTGAGCATCCGTCTTCTTCAGGAGAATGGCCTCTAGCCAACGAGAATAATAGTCGACAACCACCAAGAGGTGTTCACCGTTTGAGATCTCAAGGAGATCAACTGAAATCTCCTGCCAGGGTCCATCAGGCAGGCTGCTTGACCTCACAGGCTCTGGTTTTGCTCTTGGTCCTACAAGTTGACAGGGATGGCATGAACGTATGGCATCCTCCACCTGTCTATCCATTTGTGGCCACCACACCTTCTCTCGCAATCTGGCTTTGGTACGGACCATGCCCTGATGACCTTCGTGTGCCAACATGATGGTTTGCTTCCAAAGGCTCTGAGGCATCACAATACGAGCTCCTCTCATCACTACTTGACCTACTACCCACAGTTCTTCTTTAACTGCTTTGTAGGTGGTGCCTGACAACTGGGTCCAGTCACCAGTCGTCACAGCTTCGCGCACTAACCGTAAGGTTGGATCATTTGCTGTGGCAGTCTCGACGTGCTTCGGCAGTAAAGCGGCTGGCACTGCCGCACTTGCCACGCTGTATGCAAAATCTTCCGTTTCTCGGGTGTCGTCATCTTGAGTTGAGCCAACAGGCAGGCGGCTGAGGACGTCTGCTGCATTATCTTTGCCTGGTATGTGCGTCAACGTGTATTGAAACTGCTGCAAGTACAGGAGCCACCTTTCTATCCGGGCGGATGGAGGCTTCGACTTTGCACTGAGTACTGTGACTAGGGGCTTGTGGTCGGTGCGGATCTCAAATTTAATTCCATACAGGTACAGGTAAAACTTCTCGCAAGCCCATCTGACAGCTAGAGCTTCTCTTTCGAACTGGGAGTACCTTGCTTCAACTTTGCTAAGCTTCCGGCTAGCGTAATATATTGGCCTGTAGGTCCCGTCTTGTTGTTTTTGCTCCAGGATCGCTCCAACTCCAACAGGAGAGGCATCAGTTGTGAGCCGTGTTGTGGCACCTTGTCTGTGGTAGGCCATTACTGGTGCTCTGGTTAGCAGGTCTTTGATTTCTTGAAAGGCCTTGCTCTCTTTTGCACCCCACTGCCACTTAACATCCTTGCTGGTTAGGTCCCACAATGGACTTGATATGGTTGCAAAGTTTGGGATGAACTTCGCACAGAATTGAACCGACCCGAGAAAACTTCTTACTTCAGACTGGTTTTGGGGCGTTGGTGCTTCAACGATAGCCTCTACTCGTTCACTGGAGACTTTCAATCCCTCGCCAGAGAGTACATCACCCATGTAAACCATGCTACTAACACCAATGTCACACTTATCATAGTTCAGGGTGAGGCCAGATTCCTCCAGTTTGCGCATGACCCTGTCTAAGTTCTCATCATGTTCTTTGTCGTCTGCCCCAACGACTCTCAGGTCATCATGGAGATTGTACGCACCTGGGCAGCCTTTAATTACTTGCCAGATGATTTGTTGGAATTTTTCCGTGGCCATGTTCACGCCAAATAGTAAGCGTTTGTATCTATACAAACCATCAGGAGCAGCAAATGTTGTGATATCACGGGAGTCTGGATGCAACTCAATTTGGTGGAAGGCCATATTTAGATCTAATTTGGAGAAAACCTTGGCATAGGAGACCTCTTGAAGTGTCTCTTCGACTGTTGGTACTGGGTGTTTCTCCCGTACAATGGCCTGATTTGCTTGCCTCATGTCAAGACATAACCTGATGTCACCATTTGGCTTCTCCACTACAACCAAGGGATTCACCCAGCTGGTTGGTCCCTCCACCTTTTCAATGACATCAAGTTTGAGCAATTCTTCTAGCTTTTCGGTTACTTTAGCTCGTCTACTGAAAGGAATTCTGCGTACTGGTTGAGCGACTGGTTGAACATTCTCATCAATGTGGAGTTTTAGCTGATACCCTTTAAGCTTGCCAAGACCTTGAAATACTTTTGGGAATTTGGTCTTGAGTAGTGCCCTTCGATCAATTTGGTTTGCAAGATTTCCCCTCTCATCAGATTTAACATCACAGCTGTTAATGGACACGCCGACCTTTAACACGCCTAGCAGCTCGGAGGCTTCGCGGCCTAGTAGCGTTGCTGCCTTACCGCAGATTACATAAAACTCAGTGTACAGGGACTTGTGGGTCTGGGGTACCTGAACATTAAAACTATACTTTCCCTTAAGTTGGAGTGGCTCTACAGAAGCGTAAGCATAAACTCTCTTATTACACTCCAACAATCTAGCATTGCCCCCTGTTACAAAATTAAACATTTCCTCTGACATTAAGTTACAACTAGCACCAGAGTCTATAACAATGTTTACAAGCTTATCTTCAATCATGAGTTCCATAGTGTTCTGTCCATCAGTGGTCCGGCGTTGAACACATTACATAGTACGCTCACAGGCTTTGCTTGAGGCAACAAATGCTTGGTCAATAAACATCGACAATGGCCTTTTAAATGGCGTTGTCTTTATTGACCTTACTAAGGCATTCGATACCATTGATCATGAGATCATCTTGCGTAAGATGTCATATTTGGGTGTCGATCAGGCAGCCATAAAATGGTTCTCGTCGTACTTAAGTGGCCGAACCCAAAGATGTAATGTCAGTGGCAAACTATCATCTGCTCGTACCCTCAGGTGCGGCGTGCCGCAGGGTAGCATATTGGTGTCCTTTGCTATTTTTAATTTACATTAATGATCTTCTCCCCAACTCCCTGCGGGGCGCCGTAACCAAGAATGTTTGCCGATGGACACCAACCTTACGTGATCTGCTAAAACGTGTAACAGAAAATTAAGCTAGCTCTAACCCCTGAATTAAATAACCTTAGCAGTTGGCTGAAAGCTAACAAGCTCAGTCTAAATGTTGCTAAAACTGAGCTACATGATTATTGGATCAAGACAAAGGCTATCTGCCCAATGTGACGATGTAGAACATAAGAA
>JAHPZR010032915.1:12500-14049 GCA_019787425.1 Platygyra sinensis | reverse complement strand
GAAAAGAACACAAGCATTGTGTCATGGGATAATCATTTTGGTCTACGTTGAACGAGTGAAGTTAAAATAATTTGAGAAAGTTAACGGACTTGACTTTTATTTATACGAAAGTATGTTAATGCAAGATCGAAGAATGCGCGAATTTAGTAAATATACGCACCACACGCTACAGTCTCTTTGACTTCTACATATCATTGCCTTCGGGTCTGTCCATCAGAGCTCGTTCGAGTTCTTTGTCAGCATCCACCTCATTTTGTCTATCCATTCTTCGTTGGCCAGAGAGTTGTCAGCATATAAATCAGCTCGGCCGTCATCATTTAACTATTCACTTTGCTTTGTTTACAAGTGCGAGTCGTCATTCTCTTCAGCGATATAATAAATTTCGGAGTCTTCTGAGTCAAAGCTCATTTCAGAATCCGACGAAGTAGAAGATATTGTTGATAAAAACAGAAATCTGTCGATCTGGGAGCCCCCAGCGAAAAACTTGTGCGGCAAAAAGGCTTCCACGCTCACACAGAGTAAAAGGCCCGACTGGGACAGCCGAAGCTTTCGTTCTCGAAGTGACGTCACGGCTTTACTCTCCCCAGACTCCTTATGTTCGGTCGTGAACCATACGAAACTCGGTTTCAAGGGGGCACAGAAATTCGAGGATTTAACCAAATCGAAAAATTTTTGCGGCTAATTACTCCACAAAATAAGCTTTATTGTTTTAGTGAAAAAAAATTTTTGGGGTTAGGTGCACTTTAAAGTTTTGGTGGACGTCAATCATCTCCGCCTCCTTGCAAACTGTATGCATTACTATGCAAAATTACCTGAAAAATTAAGAGAAAACCTTGCAGCGGTCCACTCGTAAAACTAATCATTTTACTTTCGGCATGTTAGGCTAGCTGACTAACTACATCCTTGAAATCTATACATGAAAACGTTTGTCGGGTTTTTCAACGGCCATTCGCATGCATGAATGACCCCGAGAGCAAGCATATCTACACGAGAACAAATTATTTCTGTGTGTATTCATCTTGGGGCTAGCAACTGTTTTATAGTTGATACATTAGGCATACTGAAAGCCTTAAACGATATCAATTGACAATGTTTTGCATCACAAGATTAGATCACATGACTGTATTTGGAATTCTCAACCACAAAATCTTGATGTAAGTTGTAACTGCAACATCTAGTGGGTCAGGTGTAAAAACTGGTCGTTTCTGTTACATTGTTTAATTTGAGGTTGAAGTTAAAACGAAAATCACATTCAAGAATCAAAGTATTACGAATTAGTTTATATCCATGCTTGGTATCATTACTTGTATTTTGCATAATTAAATAAATCTGACTATTCTTTAGGAACAATTTAATTTCGGGCTAGCTTCTCAGATCTTGGGGCTGGTAACCTCAAGTAACAGCTTACCCGAAGGACAACCTGTCCAACCTCATCTTTTCATTTTCGTCTCACCCTGACATGTCTTATAAAAAGAGCTAAAGGAAACTAAATATCATCGGTTTTCGGTAAGTAAACACCAAACAATTCTAGTTTTTACTTTCATCCCAA
>JAHPZR010032912.1:10000-11224 GCA_019787425.1 Platygyra sinensis | reverse complement strand
CCTGGAATGGGATCCTTTGTCTGTGGATTATTTGTTGGTTTCAAATGCTCGTCACGGAATGAGGTTGATTGACACTGACTCTATGACTGTGATTATGAATTTTAAGTTACCAAGCTCTGCAATAAAGATTCATACGTTGGCATGGGTCCCCTCTGCACCTGGAGTGTTTGTAACTGGAGGTAAATTAGCCATTTTAAAAAAGTATTTTTACATGAGTGGCAAAAAGCAGTTGGTTTTGTTTCATGATTGCCTTAAAAACTCGTACCATTTTTTTTTATCCCACCAGTAGTAAAATGAAAACCAATTGTGACTTGTTCACACACATTTTCACAGGCTTTGTGTCAGTTAAGATGAGTTAATTACTTTAAGTTTTTGTTGGCTCACTGAATTGTCTGTATTCTTTTGATTGGCTAGTTGAGAGTAATTACTTTGGTTTCAGTTTTATGATACTCAGTTAAAAACTGTTCTACATATTTTATGCAGGGTTGTCAGTAGGTTTTTGAGTAGCAGGTTCCATCCAAAAAGTAGGCGGCTATTTCCATTTTATTTCTCCAATATTGCGCTCAGAACTGACCTACTAAAATTCGGAGTAACCGGTGCAGTATTCAAAATAGCCGGTGAAATGTGCTGGTTGCCGGCTTGTTTTGACAACCCTGTGTCTGTTTTACATTCTGATCTCTCATTCAAGTAATTTTGTTATAGTTTACTGAGTGTATAGTCTGAAAACTTTGTTTTTCAGTTTTAAATGTCATACATTCAAGTAATTATAGCTAACTAAAGGCTTATACTTTTCATGGAATACTTATCATAATGATACCATTTGGAACCCACATTCCAGGAAGTGCCCCCTTCTTATAAGCACTCCTCCATTGATTGCATGAGTGCTGTTGTCTAATAAGCCCCCCCCCTTCAATTCCAAGTAGCACCATATAGTGAAAGTAGCATTCAAGACACTGACCCAGTAGACTGATTTGACAGATAAATTATGAAGTTAGAAATTTAACTTGATTTAAAAATCTCTGATCCTAGACACTCAAGCTGGTATTCTGCGAGTCTGGAATGTGTCCAAGAGTTCTCCTATGATCAGCATTAAATTAAAAATGACTGGATTTCATGCACTCATTGTAGTAGAACCATTCCAGAGCACATCAACCAACAATATTGAAACATCTGTTGGACTTTCATCAACTTCAGTGGCAAGTATGCCACCATCTCAGCCAAATC
>JAHPZR010032912.1:0-7500 GCA_019787425.1 Platygyra sinensis | reverse complement strand
GGATTCTTTACTTTGTTGGTCTCCTTTGCAATATCGCACATGGTCACACAACCTGTAAGGTTTTGCAAGCACATTGTAAACAAAAGTTGCTGTTCCGATCCTCTACTTTGCAAATTGACATTGGCTTCAAGGTGTTAGATTTGTGTGGCTATTTATGATGACATTATTGTTAATCTTTGAATGTAGCCACACTAGGTGGCCTACTACAGAATGTTTCATAGAGGTATAATCAGCAAAAACAAAAGGCTCAATATTTCATTTTGTTATGAGTGTATTGCCCTCACTGTCTTCATGGTTGCTGGTTGACATAGGAAAATGAAATACATGCAGCTGACAATTTTCATTATATTTTGAGAGTTCAAACAAAATTTATAAAATCTTAACATTTATTTAATTAATGGCAGTTGATTCCTAACAATCGTTTTAATTTGGCATTTTTCAGGGGCACGTAGAGACAATATTCGATTGCAAATTCAAGCCAGAAAGTCCAGACTTGTTAGCCACAGCATCATTTGATGGGACAATCAAAGTCTGGGATGTTAACACAATGAATGCTGTAAGTATTGACTGGCCTGTCTAGACTAGCATTGCTATCCACGGGCCAGTCCAACTGTAAAATGTGGGTTTTTATTCAGAAATAAATGATGATGATGATGATGTTGAAGTATCTATTCTGTTTGTATTGGCTGACTTACTTTGTATACAGGTTTTTGAGAAAGGTTTTCCCATGAAAGCATAAACAATATGAACAATATATACCAATTGAAAAGAAATATTTGTGTTAGAATAAGTCTGATAGAAGGGTAATCCCACTGTTATGGTTTCTTTTTTCTTTGTGCTGAGACAGCTTGAACTTTGATCAAACAATGGAAAACCAGGTCCACCCTTGGTACATTTCTGCATTACCATATACACTTTTAAAGCTTCTGTAGGACAACCTTTCACAAAATAGCTGTATCTAAATGTATTCAGCAGTGATGTCTGCTAGACTAAAAAGCTTGTCATTATCAGTGATCTTTGATCTACATGCATATGAAAATTCACTGAACAATGTAATTTTATTTCGCAGGTGCATTCTTCTCCTGGGAATGAAGGAATCATTTATGCTCTTTCCTGGGCACCTGGTATTTTTGTACTTTTATTTATCATTGTTGGTATTTTAATTAAATTTCAGATCTTGAATCTTTTAATATGTAAATAATCTGAGATCAGTATATGTTTCTTTGTAAGATTAGTTTTAAATACTTGACCCACAGTGTCTCTAGTAACCCAGAAATTCATTTACTTAACATTGGACATATCAGTGCATAGCACTGCAGGTGTACACTTTACGAGTTGTTCCATGTTTTTGGTCACTGGTCATTAGGCAAGTCAAAATGAGTGAAAATTAATGTAGAGCAACACAACAAACTAAATTGCTTTACTTATCATGATTTTCTTTTCCTAAAAACTGAACATCGGAAAATTTTTACATGCAGGGAAACAAACTAACAGGACTAAATTTTATTTATTTAATACCTGTTTTCTATATGTTGCAAATACAATGGGAAAACTGACTTTAATTTTGACAATTTGCAGGAGATGTTAATTGTATATGTGGAGCAACCGCAAAGAATGGAGTGTTTATATGGGACATAGCCAAGGAAAAAATCATCAAGAGATTTACTGAGGTGATTATTAGGAAAATAATCCATGCCATAAAGGACTATTTTAATCTCTGTTACATATAGAGTAACAATATACAAATGGACTGGGGTGCTTTCCACTCAACAAAAAATGTAAAAAAGTCTCAAATGGGCTACAAGGGGTTAAAGTTTTCATAAATTCTGAGAGGAAAAGTCAAATGGAACAGAAAACTTCCGATGAGATAATAAGGTAAATTCCGAGCAAGGTTGCCCTCTTTTCTCGGGAATAATTCAAAAAACAAAATACTCATCCCACCCATCACTGGAAATTTCTGGAAATTTCTGAAAATTCAAACTGGAATTTTGCATCACGAATAGAAAGGGCCCTTAAAGTTTGATGCATGTAATCCCTTAAGGAGTAACTAACTGGGCCTGTTCGCCAACATAACTTCCTTTTATACAAGTGGAATGTATGAAATATTGGTGAAATCAGGTGTACCCTTACTTTCAAGAGGGTGTCAATGGGGTTAACTGTCTAGCGTATAATGGTGGTTTTTTGCTATCGTAACCATATAAACCACAAAATATGAATTGAACTAGCGTATAAAACATGTCCGACTTTTTAGCTTATACGGTACTTAACGGCCAAAGGTTGCTGAGTTTCCACAACAAAAAGACAATTTTTAGGATACAAATGTAAATTTTAGTTTACTTTGAGCTCGTCTAATACTTCTGGAAACCATTCATAGTCTTTATACAGTCATATTTCGCCTGTCATATGTCCTGTTGGAGTTTGACCTGGTTCGCTCCTATTTTGTAACATGCTCCAAGCCTCTGCCTGCGGTTCCAGGTTTCTCTCTTCACTTCTTTGCAAACCTGGGATCCATTAGCGTTGCACAGCGGAATTCCTTCTTACGGCGACTTTTTTTTCTGTTAATGCAGTCATCCTGTTAATCCGGCCAACTGCCACATTCTGAAATCAGTTGCTTAGAAGTGCAGTTGCGATATATCAGTAAAGAGGTCGTCCAGTTTAGACACTACCCGTTAAGTAGGCTGCCTTCCAGTTAATAGGTACAGCCCAATTTTCATG
Source organism: Platygyra sinensis (assembly GCA_019787425.1). Lineage (NCBI taxonomy): Eukaryota > Metazoa > Cnidaria > Anthozoa > Scleractinia > Merulinidae > Platygyra > Platygyra sinensis. Next base: position 4,785 of record JAHPZR010032912.1, on the reverse strand, counting down.
CGCCGTTGGCGGGCCTTATTAACGGACTTCCACTATCTGTAATTAATTTTACACAGAGGTTCTGCAACACCGTTCTCGAACGATTTCGCTCAAGACTTTCTTTCCGGGGTGACTTAGGCAGCTCCCGGGGAGGGGGGAGTACTCATAGAACATTTGACTTGGGGTGTGCGACCAGGGTCGCAAAACCCTTAGCCTATTTATGTCCAAGTTTAGCTACTTTCCCCACCCTATCTATAATCTGACCAAAAAAAACGATACTGTATTTATCACCTGACACTTTGATCAATACCCTGTTTCAGACCTACCTTACGGTTAGTTACCTAGCTTAGACCTATGTTAAAGGCATTGTGAAGGGCATTTTTTGAGGGTCTATCAATAACTGAATGATGAAAAAGTAGCTTCTTCTATTTATGACCAAAACGGCCAAAGAACCTTACCCTTCGGGCCGCACATGCCCACATAGCCCATATTACACGTATGTGAAAATTGCTGGCGAGGTCGACTACAGGAACGAATCATCACAGAAACTTAGCTTACTTTTAGTACTCAGTGTACCGTTTTGGCTGAAACATTAATGATATTCCGTAACGGTCTTGAGAAATGGGCATAAGCGGTCCACAGCATAATACTATGGTGCAATAGGAAGGTAGGTAAGGCTGCCTACGAGCCAAGTGGGCCCTCTCAGGCGGAGCTTATCCCCGGTGTTTTCATAGCGGGGGTCACTAGGAGCGAACCAGGGTCAAACTCTAACAGGACATACAACAGACGAAATATGATGGTATAAAGACTATAAATGGTTTCCAGAAGTGTTAGACGACGCTCAAAGTAAACTAAAATTTACATTTGTATCCTAAAATTGTCTTTTAGTTGTGGAAAGTCAGCAACCTTTGGCCGTTAAGTACCGTATACGCTAAAAAGTCGGACATGTTTTATACGCTAGTCAATTCATATTTTGTGGTTTATATGGTTACGATAGCAAAAAACCACCATTATACGCTAGACAGTTAACCCCATTGACACCCTCTTGAAAGTAAGGTGACACCTGATTTCACCAATATTTCATACATTTCACTTGTATAAAAGGAAGTTATGTTGGCGACAGGCCCAGTTAGTTACTCCTTAAGGGATTACATGCATCAAACTTTAAGGGCCCTTTCTATTCGTGATGCAAAAATTCCAGTTTGAATTTTCAGAAATTTCCAGAAATTTCCAGTGATGGGGTGGGATGAGTATTTTGTTTTTTGAATTATTCCCGAGAAAAGAGGGCAACCTTGCTCGGAATTTACCTATTATCTCATCGGAAGTTTCTGTTCCATTTGACTTTTCCTCTCAGAATTTATGAAAACTTTACCCCTTGTAGCCCATTTGAGACTTTTTTACATTTTTTGTTGAGTGGAAAGCACCCCAGTCCATTTGTATATTGTTACTCTATATGTAACAGAGATTAAAATAGTCCTTTATGGCATGGATTATTTTCCTAATAATCACCTCAGTAAATCTCTTGATGATTTTTTCCTTGGCTATGTCCCATATAAACACTCCATTCTTTGCGGTTGCTCCACATATACAATTAACATCTCCTGCAAATTGTCAAAATTAAAGTCAGTTTTCCCATTGTATTTGCAACATATAGAAAACAGGTATTAAATAAATAAAAATTTAGTCCTGTTAGTTTGTTTCCCTGCATGTAAAAATTTTCCGATGTTCAGTTTTTAGGAAAAGAAAATCATGATAAGTAAAGCAATTTAGTTTGTTGTGTTGCTCTACATTAATTTTCACTCATTTTGACTTGCCTAATGACCAGTGACCAAAAACATGGAACAACTCGTAAAGTGTACACCTGCAGTGCTATGCACTGATATGTCCAATGTTAAGTAAATGAATTTCTGGGTTACTAGAGACACTGTGGGTCAAGTATTTAAAACTAATCTTACAAAGAAACATATACTGATCTCAGATTATTTACATATTAAAAGATTCAAGATCTGAAATTTAATTAAAATACCAACAATGATAAATAAAAGTACAAAAATACCAGGTGCCCAGGAAAGAGCATAAATGATTCCTTCATTCCCAGGAGAAGAATGCACCTGCGAAATAAAATTACATTGTTCAGTGAATTTTCATATGCATGTAGATCAAAGATCACTGATAATGACAAGCTTTTTAGTCTAGCAGACATCACTGCTGAATACATTTAGATACAGCTATTTTGTGAAAGGTTGTCCTACAGAAGCTTTAAAAGTGTATATGGTAATGCAGAAATGTACCAAGGGTGGACCTGGTTTTCCATTGTTTGATCAAAGTTCAAGCTGTCTCAGCACAAAGAAAAAAGAAACCATAACAGTGGGATTACCCTTCTATCAGACTTATTCTAACACAAATATTTCTTTTCAATTGGTATATATTGTTCATATTGTTTATGCTTTCATGGGAAAACCTTTCTCAAAAACCTGTATACAAAGTAAGTCAGCCAATACAAACAGAATAGATACTTCAACATCATCATCATCATCATTTATTTCTGAATAAAAACCCACATTTTACAGTTGGACTGGCCCGTGGATAGCAATGCTAGTCTAGACAGGCCAGTCAATACTTACAGCATTCATTGTGTTAACATCCCAGACTTTGATTGTCCCATCAAATGATGCTGTGGCTAACAAGTCTGGACTTTCTGGCTTGAATTTGCAATCGAATATTGTCTCTACGTGCCCCTGAAAAATGCCAAATTAAAACGATTGTTAGGAATCAACTGCCATTAATTAAATAAATGTTAAGATTTTATAAATTTTGTTTGAACTCTCAAAATATAATGAAAATTGTCAGCTGCATGTATTTCATTTTCCTATGTCAACCAGCAACCATGAAGACAGTGAGGGCAATACACTCATAACAAAATGAAATATTGAGCCTTTTGTTTTTGCTGATTATACCTCTATGAAACATTCTGTAGTAGGCCACCTAGTGTGGCTACATTCAAAGATTAACAATAATGTCATCATAAATAGCCACACAAATCTAACACCTTGAAGCCAATGTCAATTTGCAAAGTAGAGGATCGGAACAGCAACTTTTGTTTACAATGTGCTTGCAAAACCTTACAGGTTGTGTGACCATGTGCGATATTGCAAAGGAGACCAACAAAGTAAAGAATCCAAACTGACAGCAGGCTAACCGGTTGCACATTTGCAGGGCATATGCAAATTTTTTTTTTTTTTTTTTTTCAACAAGCTACATTTTATTCGGCAATTACTGACATTACCTACAATATTAAGTGACTATAACGTACAGTGAATCCTAACATAACTTACCCTACTAACGCTTTTTACAATACATGCACAAGTCGCCTACAAAGCTTACATTTCTTACAAACTTTTTAAATGCAACACGCAAAAAACTAGACAGTTAAAAAACAACATTTTACAGTTCCCACGTCTTACATTGATCATATTGGTACCGAGAATTTAAAGAAAAGAAGACTCACTCGTTGCATGCTGTACCAATTATATAATCTATAATAATATTAATGTTTAGAAAGAAGCAAAACAAGGAGACACACAAACGAATTGAAACGAGACAAAAAAAAAAAAGAAGAAGAAGAAGAACCGCATCAAAGAAAATTATTATAGCTATTGGTTGCTGCTTCATGACTGATGTATCTATTTACATACATATAACTACTCCCTCGTTTTAAAGGTTAAGATCTAACGGAAATAGAACACGAATTTAAGGAAGAGCACATTTCTCAATTTGCCACTGCAAAAGAACTTTACTTTGAAATTCCTTTATGGTTGGTTTCTTCTCAAGGTATTTGCAAGGGCATATGCAAATGCCGATGGCCAAATAGCCACCATGTCTCCCAAGACATACAAATGTAATGCCCAGAGACATGGTGGTGAGTTCAGTTAGTGCACGGGACCAGCCAGGTTGGAACACTGACCAAGATACTGTTCTTGGGAAAGACACAATGACCTTCTCCAACCACAGCCTGTATAAATGTTTACTGGAAAATTTACATGTAATGCTGAGGAGCTACCTTACAATAGACTAGCGTCCAATACCCAGGGGGGAGCGGGGTTAGAATACACTCTAGTTGCTTCATACTACAGAAATCACCATTCACACATCAATTTTACACACTCATGCTCTAATGTCCCTGTTCTGTGGGAGTTCACTTTTGTGCATTATTATAGCACATATATCAATAAAAAAAGAAAGCCATCTATTCATTTACATAATCTGCAGGGACACAACCTTGTGGTTGGCATGGGAAGTGACTCTGATTTGCATGAGCTTTTAAAGCCTCACTTGTCACCAGCACTACCGCACTGGAAACGGACAAGAGTATCGGGAGGTCAACTTGACCACAACTTAAAAATATGCTGACCTTTCAAGCCTCACTTATCACCAGCACTACCCTGCCCTGGAAATGGACAAGAGTACTGGCAGGTCAAGTTGAATGCGTGGCCTTGAAAGCCTCAGTTATCTCCCCAGTGCTGAGGATTAGCCAACACCAGATTGGACAAGACCATTGGCAGGTGCACAAATGAAAGGGGCAAAACACTGCCCAAAGCTTTGGGGAAGTGGCTACCTAAAGAGTTAACTGCCAACCCAAAGGAGGTGGCCCCCAGGTTAATTGACAAACAAATCATCCTCCATACAGCGAGGGAGGGTGGGTGGGAATTTTATTTACTTTTGAACAAAGCAGCTTACTGAGTACAGCGTGCCACCGAAGGGAAGTGTTTTTACACTGAATAATGGTGCTTTTATAGAGCTAGACAT